>SJJU01005451.1:0-34675 GCA_012932125.1 Conopomorpha cramerella
ATTTGACTTTTTGTTGTAATGTGCCTTAATTGTTTGAATACCCAAGTAAGCTTTCGTAACCTTAACATGAGCAGTTCCAAATGGGGATGCCAGGTAAGTTTCTGATCTACAACCACACCCAAATATCTTGTACTGGAGACCTTTTTTATTTGAGCACAATGACAAGTACCATTCTGATTACAGTTGTGAATCTTGAGACTGAAGTCTGGTGGGGGTTGGCCATTGTCGTATTTAGAAAAACAAATGAAGTTGGTCTTAGAGGCATTCAGTGTTAAGAGATTGTTATGCAGCCAAAGAGCAACTTTAGATAGACCTGATTCAGCCAGTTCACGGACTTCATCCCAGTTAGTTCCAGAAAAGACAATGGCAGTATCATCAGCGTAAGTGAAGATAGTCGCCCCATTCAAAGCCATATCACACAGGCTGTTGATGTAGATCAAGAAGAGGGTTGGGCCAAGAACACTTCCCTGGGGCACGCCGTAGCTGATCTCTGCCAATGAACTAATAAATTCACCAATCTTAACTGATTGCTGTCTACCACAGAGGTAGTTTTTGAATAAGTCAAGTGGTAAACCTCTGATTCCTATCTGCTGAAGTCTTTGTAGAAGAATGGGCACAGATACGGTGTCGAAAGCTTTTTTTAGGTCTATGAATACAGCCAAGCACTTGTTTCCACTGTCAATACATCTAGAAACAGTATTTGTGAGCGCCAAGACTGCATCTTCGGTGGACGTACCCTTACGAAAACCGTATTGAGATGTGGATAGCAGATTATATTTAGTTAGGTAGTTCCAAAGTCTTATATTTATAAGTTTCTCTATGATTTTAGACAGGGTCGTCAAAACAGAAATAGGTCTGTACTTCGCTGGGTCCGATTTATCTCCCTCTTTGTACACAGGAGTAATAAGAGCCCTTTTAAGTGTAGAAGGAAAGACTCTTTTCTCAAAGCATGCATTGACTAGATGTACAAGGCCCGGGATAATCAGAATTTTAGCGGATTTTACAAAGTTCACTGTGACATTGTCCCATCCAGAAGCACTAGATACTTTAAGAGAATCTATAATCCGATCTAATTCGTTAGGTTCCGAGCCCAGTAATGCAAAGGAAGAACTATTGCGGGAAGGATATATGTGCAGAGCATTGGCTTTCCGTTGTAGATGATGATAGTTTTTGGGCAAGTTCTTTCCCAACGTTAGCAAAATAGTTATTAACTTGACAAACCGATTCCAATGGGGATGGAGCTAAATCTAATAGTTGTAGCATTTGAGTCTTTGGAGGGTTCCGATTTGTACAAGTGTTTATAGCTTTCCATAATTGTTTGGGGTTTCCATGGGCTTTGTCGAGTTGCTCCCTGTCAAACTTACGTTTCAACTTGCTTATCAGGTTTGTGCAGAAATTTCTGTACCTTTTAAAAGTAATTTTGAGGACTAAGTTATCAGGGTCAGACTTAACTTTCAGTTGCATATTGTTGCGATTTTTTATGCATCGAAGTAGGCCTATAGTCATCCATGGTTTGATTAGTCTGACTTTTTGGGGGATAACTTGCGTTATAGTATTACTTACGAGGGCATTTTGCAGTTTTATAATGAGCGCTTCAGTTATATCGTTAGGGTTAGTAATTAAGTTTATTTCATTCAAGTTATCATTTTTTAGCATTTCTAAAGCCTTTTTCGTGTTAAGAACTCTTTTGAATTTTTTAAATGCATCAACTGTTCTATGTCGGGATATTTTAAGTAAGATAGTGTAATGATCAGTAATTGATGTTTTTATTATTGCAATACAAGCTTTGTGCCCAGGAGGTTTTAATTTGATAATATAGTGATCAAGGCAGTTTAGGATTCTAGTTGGTTCATTGTGTCCCGGCAATAAACCATGGATCGCCAGCATGCTTAAGTACTGTAGTCTGTTTTTACGTTCATAGAAATGTTCTTTTTCCCTGTAGATAATATTTATATTTATGTCCCCAGCAATTACAATATTTTGTATCGATTTCATTGAATTTAATAATGAATTAAGGGATTCAATAAATTCACTTGCGTCTTTATTTGAAGGCGAGCGATAAATAGCTAAAATAGTCGTGTTACAGACGTCTATACGTAGGCATGAGGCACCAGTGATTAGTGTTTCATTAACTATAGCATTGTGTGTATTCTTTATATAAGCAACTACTCCATCGGCCTGATTTATATGTGCGGATGATTGAAATGAGCAATAGTTGTTTAGAAGGGGAATATTTTTATTAGCGTTTAAATGACATTCGTTTAGTAAGATTACATCTATGTCTACTTTTAGCTGAGATAATGTTAATACAAGATCATCAAAATGTAAATAAATGCTACATATATTCTGTGCAATTATAATAAGATCATTATTTTGAGGTCTTATATAATTAGAAATATCACCAACTTGGCAGTCCTTGTACACTTTTGCAATAGCAATGTCATCTAATACTTGTAGATTTTGTAATGACTTATCCATTATTAGATCTTGTAGTGTTAACATAGGGATTAAAACTGGCTAGAGATGAGATTCTGTAAAACGTACATTTATTCTTTTCTATATGATAGTTGTACGGGGACAAAAGCATTGTATCAGAAAACAAATAATTTGATTTTAGTCTGCAGCTATAGATCCTAGTATTATATGCATGTGATGTAGAGGAAATATTTGCTTTGGTATAAGTAATGTCAGTAGTGTTTTCTTGAGTGTATTTGTAAATGTGTCTGAATTTGTATGTATAGTGTGAGAGGTAGTGTAGTATGTCGTAAGGTGTATGTATACTAAGGAAATTAACGAACGAGTACATAAAAGAAGTACAAGAAATACAGAGAATCATATGATAGTCTAAAGTCAAAAAAAGAAGAAAGGTCGTATAAACCATATCATCAACTTACCGTTATATAGATCAATCGATAGAGCGGAAAATTCTGCATAAGCCAGCATTCATAACTCAATTTAACCAAAAGTGGCTTTTACGACCTTTCTACCCCGAAGTATCGATGTCTTTATATCATGATTACCCCAGTCACTCGACCTCGGCCATAAGAAACCTCATACCAAGAACACCTAGATTTGCAATCCCAAACTGACGTTTAAAATACACACTGTGTCTAACATTGGATGTGTGTATTCTAAACGTCAGTTCAGGGATCAAGAACATTTGTAGCTCTAAAAAAATCTAATTTGTTTAAATCAAATCTAATCTTCTGGATTGGTCTCCTACCTAATTCCCCATGTCTGTATCAATGACTAATCACTACATTTTGAATAAATTATGAATGAATTCAGTTTTTGTAAAATATATTCCAGATTGCAATCTTCTAAAATGTACTTGATCCCTAGACACTTTTGATGTGTGTAAAACGAGACAACACGACGACATGAAAGAGTGACATAATGAGTTAGAGAACATATTTTCTGTACCTTACTGCGTAACAGGGTATTTGTGGATCCAAACTGTCAAATTGGTAGTAAAAGTGACAGTTTGGATCCAAAAGTACATTGAATTCCATACGTTTTGGTGGGAAAAGACACGGACTGAAGGTGTTGCGCGGCTTGTCTAGTTGTGTTGTGTTTGCTCTGTAGTAGGAAACCCTTTTTTGCCTGTCACTTGTCTATTTTCTTAGATAATATAATTCGTTAGATAAGTATTATATTTCTGACAGATATCATTTCTCTACCCATATACATAAATTCTACATTTACCCTGTATTGTTTTTCTATGCTAATTTAAATATTTTTTTTTTATGAATACCTACAGGAGATTCCTGTTGTAAATCAATTGGGGAATTTTCTTTGACGTTTTTCTGACAGATTTTCGGGCGGAGAACTGCCGTTACTGTCAAACTTTTCAAACAGTTTGACAGTAATGACAGCTCTCCGCCGGAAAATCTCTCAGAAAAACGTCAAAGAAAATTCCGCATTATTATTACACCTATTATGTAAATCTTGTATAACATAGTGTAAATATTAATATAATGATTAGGTCTAAAACCATTCTGTAATTAAAATGTTTATAGTATGATCTCAATAACGTCAAATATCACACATATATTTTATCCCTTTTATGTATGTATGTAAATGGCTCGGCCTATTTAGAATAGGTACCTGCTGAACAAGTGTGCTCCATCGTAGACCACATCGCTGCTTAACATCAGGTAGGATGGTGGTCAAACGCTTGTTCAGTGATTAAAAAAAAAAAAAAAAAAGAATAATTTGCCTACTTCGGAGCTCTTACCAAAGTGGGCTTCGGTTACCTACGACGGCAGACACACCTCGAGAGACCATTCTGATCGGAGGTTCATTCCGTTTATTAAAAAATCGTCCCTCCCTGCCGTATAAATACAATCGAATTAGGCGAAGGAACGAAAGAGCGACAGAAAAGTCTTAAAACGAGGTCGCGTCCTTATCTTTACGTTCTAAATAAATCCAGACATTAAAAAAAAAACCCGAAAATGTTTCGGTCCAGCAGTCCTTGTAGACTATAATACTGTAAAGTTGTAGGCGACACGGATTACTCCCGTATGGAAGCATATGCGACAGAATAGTTTAATTTTCCATACATCTTAGTAGCATCGCCTCCCTGTGGAATTATAACAGTGTGGTCATATGGGAGTTAGCCCGTGACGCCGACAAGGAATAAGCCCGAAGTAAGTAGGTATAGGTGGGCGAGCGCATTTACTAAGAAAACTACATAATGACTTTAGTAAGAATATTAATTTGTACATCAGATGTCGTACCTCATGTATGTGTACCTATCATATTACCTTTGTATGTTTCTATATCTAATTTTATTTTATATCTAATAAATTATGTATACAGATACCTTTACAATAAAAACAAAGTTTCGCTCTGAACTGGATTTCATTGTTTATCATCATCAGCCACATAACGTCCACTGCTGGACGAGGGCCTGTCCCAATGAGATTCGTCATTTGGGGTGAAATGCCAGTAATCGCCACGCTTGGCAGGCGGGTTGGCGATCGCAGTGGTGTTGTGGTTTAACTCACAGAGAGCGCTGCTTCCCGTTCTCTGGAGAGCTCCCTCGGTCGTCTCTTACGACCCCCATGACGGGAAAAGTTGGGCTGGGGTGGTGACACATGTATTCTATTCGCCGTCACCACACGGATTATTGTTTATCAAAAGCTAAGCAATCTACGTATGCACCGTGAAAGGCTTTCCATTCCTCCCTTCCTACTCTCTAAGTAGGTCAGCGTTTTTTTTCGTATTCCAATGGGGTAAAAAACTCATGAACTAATGGCGCTAGTATCGCTTGACCCAAAACAACACTATTGGTTAATAGATTTTCATTATAAATTAAATTTGACTCACTTTTATTGATACGGTATGGTTCAAGCGTAAGAAGCGCCATCTACATTCAGCTGTGCGTGTGTGTAAGTCTAGGCTTGTCTAGCCTAGACTGATAATGTTGTACAATATTGGGCACGATTAAATTTATTTTAAAACTAGTGGACTCCCCGCGATTTCATTCGCGTAGTTTAGTAGTACCTGGCTACCTGCATCCTATATTTCAAGCGTCTAACTTGAAATAAGGTTTCAACACGACGCAACGTTTTTTAGTCGTGAAGAGTGAATGCAACAGCAAAAGGAGCAAAGAAACTTCGATGCATGAAGAAAAATATCACAACACTAATAATAAATATTCATGAAAAAAAAAACAAAGACCAAATAGGATGTTCAACATTGTTATCGCCATAAGTGTAATCATCAGCCCATACTTGTCCACTGCTGGACATAGGACTCTCCAATTGCACGCCACTGTGATCTGTTTTCGGCTTCTCGCGTCTAGCTTCTGCCAGCCATCTTGCGCATATCATCAGTCATGTGGTTGTCACGGTCATACATGTGGTTGTCATTTACTTCCGTTCTAAAAAATGTTCATGGGCATTCTCCATGTGTCAACCATTAGTTGCTTCTTAGGTGACGTCGACTACAATAGGTACTATGTCTTGGCTTCCCTATTCCAGTCCTATGATGTGCCTATGAGGATAACATAGTTTGCAAAATAAAACACAAATTTATCACAAAAAGAGATCTTATATTAAACGAATCCCGACAACTAAACGGGAACGTCACGGAAATACTGATTGATACAAAAACAGCATGTCAATCAGTCTTGGCACATATTACAAAAGTTTTATCGTCATTATCTTTGGTAGTACCGTAGCTACGTACAGTACATTCGCATTTTACTCTACCATCTGCAAGATATACCTAATATATTACATTTTAGGCGATAAATATAATAATACTCAAGAGAACAAACGGGCGACTCGCAAAAATGGGCACTTTCCTTTGGTGACAAATGTTCTGGAATATGTATAAAAAAAACCTGATAACTCTGCAGTTACGTAGAGATGATATAACCTAAGGTTCAAATTAATACAAGAAAATTGAATAGTAATAAGGTTATGTACGTACGCGTGACATTATAAATACGCTTAATCTTACTGATAGGTACTTGTTTCAATTAATAAGGCTGAGCTGTAACTGCACACCAATTTTTTCCTCTATATTAATAGTTTAAACCGGGTGTTACGCCGCGAAATTTAAAAAAAAACAAGCATTCTGCTTACCTTCGTTATTTGCCCGACGTTTCGACACAGTTACATGTGTCGTGGTCGCGAGCTCACTTTAACACACGGTTTAAACTATTAATATGATGTCAGTGCGCGTTTCTTTAAAAAAAAAATCCCCACTTTCATTTGATACCCATATTGCGGTTGTGGTCAAATAATTGTGTAATTCGCCATTTTGTAATGGCGGCCATGTTGAATTTGCAATGATACAAATAAACATTAAATAAATTGTATTGTCATTAGAACTAAGCGCTGCCCCAAATTACAGATTAATCTGTCAAGAGGTACGAGATGAACATTTAATCAGGTACTAGATTTTGAGCCAAATGTCCTATACAACAAGCTTTTAAAAAACCGTATAATTAATAATTATAGATATCACAAAAAAAAAGTAATTGACAGATTGGAGAATGGAATCAGCGCCATCTAGATTCAGTATATATTTTTTAGTTTGAATATCCCCATTATTAAGGAGCCCGAATATCTGTATCCCTGAGTATACATTACGTATTAGCGTAGAGTAACTACCTACATAATTCAACTTTGAACTAGCAATAGGTCCTATCTGATTATAAAAGTTCATGCAACTTTCAAACCAAAAAGTACTAACTGACATAGTCATACTAATCAAATTCGTATCATACTGACGGTTTTGATAGGACGTATTGACGGTTCATAGTCGAATTGTTTTTTGGGTATACCCGCGTTTATTATGCTTAGCAAACCCAAGTATTTCAGTAAAGTTAGATTAAAAGCAGTCAATGTTTAACTACTTACATAGACAATAATTTAGCTGGACCAGCCTGCTGCCACTTGTTGCAAAACTACTTGTAAGTAAATGCAACTACAGCTAGTACTTCCTAGGTACATATTTATTATGTACGAGTATTATGTTTACAAAAAAACAAATACAAAAAAAATCGCGTACATAATTTACGATAACATAATAATGTAAAGAAAATCAATAACAGACTTTTTATAAAAAAAAACAAACAGATAACTGAGACATACTTTGTATTCTAATTCAATTCCAAAAATGTGTTTAAATGGAGAATTTTCTCTGACGTTTTTGTGACAGATTTTCGGGCTTAGAACTGTCATTACTCATTACTGTCATACTTTCCAAAGTTTGCCCGAAAACCTGTAAAGTAGGTGGCTACAGAAAAGTTTAAAAAACAATTTGCAAGTCAGTGTACGTAGTTTACATCTCGAATCGATTTGGAATTGAATTGAACATTCTAGTATAGTTTAGCTTAATACGTAACATAAAAAGTAAATAAAAATAACTCTTATCAATAGTAATAGAATAACATAAATTGGAGATTTCTTGTTTAATCAGTCATGAACCATTGATGGGTTTGTACAATTTTGAACGCCCAATAATCTGTGAGAGATTGCCCACAAACATATTCTGAGAGTGTGCGCGGCTAGGAGGTGGGGGCGGGGGTGGTGGTGGTGGTGTCGGCGGCGTGTTTGCGCGCGAGGTGCACGGCGAGGTAGCGGCGCTGCGCGAAGGCGGCCCCGCAGCGCGGGCAGGGGTGGGGCGCGGCCAGGGGGGCGCGGTGCGTGGCGGCGTGGCGCAGCAGGTCGCTGCGCACGTTGAAGCCGCGGCCGCACGTGGCACAGCGGTGCGCGCGCGCCGCCCAGTGCCGCAGCATGTGCTTCTTCAGCTGCTGCTTCCAGCGGAACTTGCGCCCGCACTTGTCGCACTCCCACGTCTTCTCGCCGCCGTGCGTCTGCCGGTGGATGTAGAGGCTCGCGTTGGTGCGGAACTTCTTGCCGCACTGCTCGCACTCGTAGCCCAGCTCGCCCGTGTGCAGCGTGGCGTGGTGCGACAGAGCCACCTTGGTGCCGAAGCGCCGCTTGCACACGGAGCACTCGTGCTCCTTGCTGCCCTTGTGCTGGTGCTTCATGTGGTAGAAGTAGCTGGAGGAGGCCGTGTAGCTCTTCGAGCAGATGGGGCAGGTGCGCTTCTTCTTGTGCGGCGGCTGGGCGGGGGCGGGGGCGGGGGCGGGGCGTGGGGGCGGGCTCCGGGGCGGGCGGCGCGCTCTTCTTGTCGGCGTCGAGCCACGTCGCCTGCTGCCCCGTGCTGTCCTGCGAGTCCTCGATAGCCTCAAACACGGACTCGGGCAACGGTCCAAATCCATCCTCAGCGTCGCTGTGATCGGAGAACTCGTTCACTTTACTTTCCTCTATTTTTATTTTCTTAGATTCTGATTTGGTCTCTTTAACTTTGACAGCCGGCGGAGCCGAGGTCGCGGCCGGCGCGGGTTGAGGCGGGGCGGGGGCGGGTTGCGACGGGGCTGGGTCTGCTTGCGGCGTCCAGATAGCGGACAGCACTATGGAGGTGATGACGGGCTTGGCGCGTGCGCGGGGCGGGTGGGGCGGGTCGAGGCGGGGGGGCTGCGCGTGGGCGGCGCGGTCGCGGTCGCGGTCGCGGCGCGTGTAGCAGCGCGAGTGGTGCGTCATGTGCGGGATGAGGTCGGGGCGCGCCAGCACGCGGCCGCACTCGGCGCAGTGGAACACGCGCTCGGAGTGCGCGGCCAGCAGGTGCGCGTCCAGCGCCGCGCCGCTCAGCGCCGCGCCGCAGTACGGGCAGCGCCTGCAACAACACCGCGCGTACAGACCCTGCACTGCACCGCACTGCACACACTGTGCTAATGACATGATAAGATGTATTCGTTAACCGTCAGAATGGAACAGAATGAAATAAATAAAACGCCTCTGTCGTCCGTTAACCGCTACTAGCGTACCTATGTGGTGAAGGTGAAGGTGTGCTTGTGCTAGGCTAGGTCTGTTGGTGCCTGCGCATGTGCTGCGTGAGCTGGCTGCGCAGGCGGAAGGCGCGGCCGCAGTTGCACTGGAAGGCCTTCTCGCCGGAGTGCACGGTGAGGTGGGCGCGCAGCTCGGCGCGGCGACAGAAGCGGGCCCCGCAGTGGCAGGCGTGCTGCGGCGCGGCGTCGTGCTTGTGGCGGTGCACGCGCAGCGCGGCGGCGGACTTGAAGGCGCTGCCGCACGCGTCGCAGATGAAGTCGCGGCGCTGGGAGTGCGCGGCGGCGTGCTCGGTGAGCTGGGAGCGGCGCGAGAAGGCCTTGTGGCAGAGCGGGCAGGCGTGCGGGCGGGCGCGCGCGTGCACGGCGCGGGCGTGGCGCGCCAGGTTGCCGCTCTCCGTGAAGCCGGCGCCGCACTCGTGGCAGCGGAAGGCGCGCTCGCCGTGCGCCAGCCGGTGCCGCTTCCACGACTTGCTGCACACGCGGCGCCGGCACACGTCGCACGTGAAGTAGCGCCGCGCCGCCACCACCACCACCATGCGCTCCGCCGCGCTCGCCTCCGACCGCAGCACTATCTCGGCCACGGGCCGCCCCGCGACACCCGCCGCCCCCGTCGTCGCCGTCTCGGTGCCTTCCGTCGTCGACGGCTTCTCGTCTTTCACCTCGATCGGGAGTTCAACGAACGGTTTCTCCTCTTTTATTTTGGTTCGTTTCTTTCTGACGCCGTTTTTCCTCTTGTACGTCTTAAGTCTGCAAAGAGGAAGGATGGGGCGTTTGTCTCTAAAACGTTCGTTAGTGTCTATGGAACTACTTATTTTTCTACAGAAATAAAATAGGCACAGGTAGGTGTGTTTGTGATGAGTTTATTGTGTCAGTGGAGCGCGGAGAGGGTGGGTGCGGGGGGGTGTAGGCGGCGGCAGTGGGCGGCGAGGGCGCGGCGCTGGCGGAAGGCGGCGTGGCAGCGCGGGCAGGCGTGCGGGCGGGCGGCGGAGTGCAGGGCGGCGTGGGCGCGGAGCTCGTGTCGCTGCCGGAAGGCGCGGCCGCAGAGCGCGCAGAGGTGTGCCCGCTCGCCGCTGTGCTTGAGGCGGTGCCGCGCCAGCCCCGCCCGCAGCCGGAACTTGGCCCCGCACTCGGCGCACTCGAAGGGGAAGTGCTCCACGTGCGTCTTCATGTGCACGTACAGCGAGCCGCTCTGCGTGAACCTCTTCCCGCAGCACAGACAGACGAACGGCTTCTCGCCCGTGTGTATGCGCGTGTGCTGCTTCAAGTTCTGCGAATTGGCGAAATTTTTCCCGCAGGTGACGCAGCAGTGGCGCTTCACCTTCTGGTGGGTCTCGGTGAGGTGGCGGCGCAGGCCGTTGGGCGCCCGGAACTGCTTGCCGCACAGGTGACACACGCACGGCCGCTCGCCCGTGTGGATGCGCTTGTGGTACACGTACGTGTGCGCCGAGCTCAGGTTCTTGCCGCACATCTTACAAGTGTAGTAAACTTTGCCATTAATCTTCGTGTATACTTCGCTGAGCTCCTTGCGCGTCTCCTCGTCCATTCTGTCTTTCCTCATATTGAGTTGCGTGAGGTCGTCGAACGTATCCAGCTCGTCTTTGGTAGTTCCATATTCCGCATCTTCTTCAGAGATTACGTGTTCGCTATCTGACTTATTTCCAGCGTGCGTTTCGACGTAATGATTTCTAAAGTTAACCAGCGCTCTATAAAATGTACGATACAATCGAGTTTTGTTCCTGTCGGTGGCCACGTGGGCGAGCGGCAGGTCGTCGTCGTCCGACCGGTCGGAGCCGTCCGGGCCGCGACCCGACCAGTCCGACGGGCTGTATTTCCACCTGCAACAATAATATAGCATCGTTCAGTCGCCAGCCCTCTTTGCCTCGTTCTTTTTATCGTGCGTGGTGAGGTGGTACTTGAGGTGCGAGCTCTTCCGGAACCTCTTGGGGCAGCGCGGGTGCGGGCAGGGGTAGTTGCGCACGTCGAGGTGCGCGTCGAGGTGTCGGCGCAGCGCGTTGCGGTCGCGCAGGGCGCGCGGGCAGCGCGGGCAGGGGTGCGGGGCGGGGCCGGGGGCGTGGCGGCGCGCGTGCGCCGAGCGGGCGGCCGCGCTGGCCAGGCGCTCGCCGCACGCGCCGCACACCCAGTCCAGGCGGCCGTCGTGCGCGGCGTGGCGGTGGTAGCGCAGCGACTGCGCCGAGCGGTACACCTTGCTGCACTCGCCGCACGGGAACACCTCCGCCCGGCCCGAGTGCCGCTTCATGTGCTGCGCCAGGTTGTACTTGTTCGAGAACAGTCGCTCGCAGATGGTGCACGCCGCGGGGCTGTACAGGGCCGCGTTCCTACTCACGGCTTTCGCTTGTTTTGGTTTAGATAGTTCATGGGTCTCTTTGATGTGCAGCTTTAGTGATTCAGAATTCTCCGCTTCGTAGCCACAGCTGCGGCACCTGTTCTGGTTATCGGACCGCTTTTTTATCATGTGATTTGACTTCATGTGATCTCTAAATGCCATCTTATTGTTGAACATTTCACTGCAGATAGTACAAATTACGAGATTATCCTCATTAATATGAGCGTGTTGATTTACATGACTCGACCATCTTGTGGATGTGGAAAATATGTTGTTACAAAATGGACAGTGGAATTCGTTCTGAACTCTTTGTGGTGTCTCTTGAGTGATATCTTCTTGAAAAGTGCTACCTTCACTTATCTTGTCACTCCAGTCACCAACAGATGACAATGTTTCCTCAAAAGTGATATTTTCTTCAATGAACTCGTGCACCGCCTCCTCAGAGTCCAACAAGTGAGAGTGATGTATCCACAAGTGAGTACTGAGCTCCTCAGCTTGTCGAAACATTTTTTTATTACATTTTTGACATACAAATTCCAAGTTTGAGAAATCTTCACCAGGTTCCAACATTTTAATGTATTTTTCCAGGGCTTTGCTTATTGTGGTGAAAATAACGTCCGACCTGAAATAGCACACAGTCTATTTTGTTTCATAGTTGAAAATAGATGTGGAATTTTATAGTCTCTCATTATAATTATGTACATATATGCAAAGTATCAATTTGACACAAGTATAAATTACTACATCTTCCTGTATTAAACCAAGGACTAGAAATTTCCACACTAACTTAGATTTAAATAAGAGAACAAGAACTTACTCTTTGGTGTCTGCATATGATACGGAATCCACAGCTGCATCATGACTTGGCCCTGGATCTGGTTCCTGTCAAATATATAAATTATGCATAATGTCCAGCGAGGAGCTGCAAAAATCTCCAATAATCTTTATGTATATATTGTGTATCATAAAACATTTCAAACTTCTGAACACAAATATAATTTACTTTTCACAGTACATTCATAGTCTTATTTTCATTAATGTAATCTTAATATTCACTAATGTAATGACTTTACAAAGATGCAAGTTAAAATAGATACCTCAACAAGACGTCTAGCTGCCAACACAGCTTGACGGGTGCGTAGAGCCTTGTCTGCCTGGACGCAGCACTGCACCAGTTCGTGCCATGCTAGCAGCGTGTTGTAGCACTGATAGCAGACCACAGTTGGAAGGGTATCGCTATCAGATACCTGCAAGTAATTTTTTTGTCAGTAAAAACGTAAATATAATAATATTTTTCTACCATTACAATTTCACAATATAACACAAAGTGGGACAATCATTTGCTTTATGGGCCACTAGATCCAGGTAAAACCTGCCATTTTTTAAAATCATTTTCATAACATATAGTTCTTTCATAGACTGAATGATAAATATTGCAGGCTATATGACCATAATATCTGTCATCTCCAGAATGTTTCTGTAACTTTCTGAGCATGTTTTTTTAGTATTTACGGTTATACATTCTTAGTAAGTATTTTACCTGTATTGGTAAGTGAGTGATAATTTTTTCTGCTAAATTGTTCTGGCGCCCTTCGCCATCAAATATAGGAATAACAAGATCTGTGATTGTGGCACAGGTTCTGCATACGTTACTGAAGTCTTCCACATCTGTAATAGACAGGCACACAATAAAATAAATGTATACCTACATAATTACTTTTTTATGAAATGTCGGCAAAACAAAATTAAAATCAACCCAAAACAAAACAATGTTTTACTCACTTTCCAGGTTAACTTGTTCTTCTGGGTCATGTTTTTGCAATTCAAGAGGTGTCTTAACATTACTAGGGTTTATTAAAAATATTTGTTCAGGAGTTACATTCATTTTCCTTACTAAGCGAAATTATTATGAAGAAAGACGCTAATGTATGGCGCTCGCTTGTTTCGCTTTTCATTCATACAACCATTTTCTTTTGCATACACCTGTCATTAACGTTTAGAAATTTTTGCACTAACTATGGTCAGGATCGATGTAATGTACTACAAAAAGATTCCGTTAAGAGTGTGTAAATTTCGCTATATTATTCAGAAATTTCTTAAATACCAAAAACGTTACGTTATTTTCATGTACTGTCTGTTTCGAGCAAATAATTAAAAAAAATATCATTAAAATCTATTTCAGTTCAGTTCCCGAACAGAACATTCGCATACAACAACGTTTCGTTTTAGGCGGAGTAAAAATAAAATTAGGCTAAAAATTAGAAAATTTATGAATGATACAATACCTATTGTATGGTCTCTAATAATTTGTTTTTTTTTCGTTCATCTTAATCAACATACATACACATACGTTACGTTTGTAGGTAAGTTATCTTGTTCTTAGACAAACTTTAACGTAAAATGAAACGCACGTTGGCACGCAAAAATACTCTAGGGGTTTTGCGCGGGAAGCGATGAGATGCTAATAATTATTGCTAATGACTTCTTTATTTCTCATTTTCAAAATTAATTTTCCGCTGCAATTATTGTGTTAATGTGGTGTAATTAGTGTAATAATGTAAAAAATGCAGTGAGAGTGAGAACTAAGAAAAGGACTCCAATTTGATCAATTACACGGGAATACTCGTGTAATGTTCCACGCAGCATTGAAATGTGATGGTCCACCCTCGTTTTAATGAGATTTTGACACGACTTTCACGATTAACGACTTTATCGATAGACTGTGACAATGACACCGAATAATATTGCACACAAAGAGTTAATAATACTTCACTAATGGCAAACGGGGCAAATCCCGAGTCCACATGAAATCACTAGAAGACTAACACTGGGAGCGTCAGTGGTCCAGTTGGTCGGATACTTGACTTGTAACCGGGAGGTCGCGAGTTCGAGTCCGGCTACTGGACGTGTACCAATGGGACTCTTTTCAGAGCCTATGTATACGCAACGCAACGCTTGTACGGTGAAGGACAACATCGTGATGAAACCCGCACACCACAAGGTGTGTGAACCTTAAAACGGCGATGGTCTCGCCCCATATCACGTTGGGTTAAATACGCTTGGTGATCCGTGGGCTTTGGCAAGTTATAATATATACTAATATTATACAGCTGAAGAGTTTGTTTGAACGCGCTAATCTCAGGACTACTGGTTCGAATTGAAATTTTTTTGTGCTGAATAGACCATTTATCGCGGAAGG
This sequence comes from Conopomorpha cramerella, assembly GCA_012932125.1. Lineage (NCBI taxonomy): Eukaryota > Metazoa > Arthropoda > Insecta > Lepidoptera > Gracillariidae > Conopomorpha > Conopomorpha cramerella. Next base: position 14,917 of record SJJU01005451.1, read on the forward strand.
CATTAGGCTAAATAGCATCACGCTGCAACTATTAGGTGCGAAGAAATAATGGAAAGTGTGAAGAAAACGGGTAAAATTATTCATCCTTGAGGGCTTCCGTTGCGAAAATAATGTATACTTATTGGCGAAACGATGTTTGCCAGAGCAGCTTAAAAAAATCCAATTTTTTTTTTCATTTCCCCACATTGTCGCCATAGTAAAAGTTGTTCATATTCACGATCCCAACAATGTTTCTACGACCATTGCTCGGGGTCCTTTTACACGCAGTATTGGTACAGCCTCAGATATTTTTTATTACCTACCTTACTGTGTGTGTGTGTATATCTAACCTACATGCTAACCATTCATCCGGTTTTCGTTCGTGTTTTTGTACGGTAGTTGAGTAGTTACGTATAGTATCTGTAACTGTTATTTTGTTTATTTAGATCAGCGAACCGCGATCACAACAAGACCACGTCTTGACATATTGTGTTGATACGCCTCGCCGAGCTCCCCAGTGCACCTACGCGGTGTGACATGCCACGTTTTGCTGGCATCGAAAATGAATGACCTTTATAAGGAAAATCTTACTGAATAACCAAAAGGAATCCTATTGTTTCAATCTAGACAGGTAGGAGATACGATTTAATTTTGTTACATTTGTATAATCGTCTGAAAATCATAGTAATCTTTATCTTTAAACGAGTACTATGCTATACGTAGGATGGTGCGGGGGACGTTTTGGTTTTGAAGTAACTAGAGATGGATGGGGTTATGAAAAAATCGAAGGAAAATAATCGATTTTTTTTACTTGTTCGATACGGTTTATATCGGAGACAAAATCGATTCTGAAAATTTAAATTAGGGTAAAAAACGCTAATTATAATCGAGCGAAGCTCGGTCGTCCAGGTACTGTATATTTAAGTAAGGAATAAGAAATTGTAATATGGAAAACCTTTCGTGTAGGTAATTTCAAAAGATTATTAATAGTCAAGGACTATTCGAGCTTAACACTTTACTAAAAATGATTGGGTTAGCTGTCCATATATAAACTGTCAAACTCTTTAAAATATAAATATAAACCAGGCATTTCAAAAAAGGGTTACGCTAGAGCAGTCCATGAGTGTTCTTACCTACTGTTAAGGAACTATGCATATGACGTTCCGAGGCGCAGAGTAATCACCGAATGATTGCTGCCTACGGCAAACAACAATGGGTTAGAGGAGTCAAGTACAGCTACTTTATGAAGATTCATTCCAGACTGTTAAGGCAGTCAACACGTTCCGTTACCCCTGGCCGCGCCTTGTAAACGTCTCCACAAGATGTGACGGGCATTTACCGACAATGTCACAGAGCGCTTCACAACACTCCCGATCATGACAGAGAACGCAGCATTGCAATGCTTCTGACGATATTCCTGATCCCTTGTCTAGCTGTTGTAGGAGAGTGGGTGGAAATTTCACAAAGTCATTATAGAAAACCTCTGATACCATACACTGTGACGACTCCAAAACTCTCTACAAAAGAAACCGTTTATTACAACCAGTCTCTGGAGCCACAATGGAGTAAAGAAGTTTTTAAAGTACCGAAAGAAGTAAATAATAGATATCCTACGAGAAATAATTATAAGGATAAAGTGACACCATTTGAATCGTATAACGAGGAATCGTTCGAAGAAATACCAAAAAATGAGCGTGATCCCCCTACAATTATGCTCACTACAGAAGAAGCAACTCACAAATACAGTGAACGTCCTATAGATTTTTTCAACAGTCTGTATGTCAATGACAATCGAAGAAAAGTATCAACATCTACAGAGAAAATAAAACAGCGAGTAACAGCGACCACAGAAAGGAGCGTTCGCATTAATAGAACCAGGACCCGACCACCAGATCAGCGCATCACACATAAAGGTTTTGTAGTGAAGATAGGAAAGGATGAAGTGAAGAAAACTTTATCACAAGTATATGACAAAAAACAAACAAGTTCCGAACTCACTGCTCACAGAAAAAATGGACAAAGTTCCAGGAAGATTATTCAGAACATAGCACAGTAAAGATTAAGGAAATGTCAAACAAAAGCAAGCCCACACGTACTCGATATATTGGTAAAGTGGAGTCGGTGAAAAAACCAGGAACAGATATCGTGAAATTAGAACCGCAACGTAATAAAAAAGGCAGTGACAGTAAAAATACTGAAGTCGTAACAAAATGGTATGAATCCGATATAAGCGGAAGCACAGAAGTGATCTTTAGTCACAAAGAAACTACTAAACCCACGAAGACAAAAACATCAACCAACCACACTGATAGTCAAAATGTTGATGAAATAAGTGTTTCAACTCCTACGCTAGAGGATATTAGCTCAACTGAAATTTACACGAAAAAATCGTACAAACCTAATAGAATCTATCTTCAGGATGTCACACCGTCAACCAATACATATGACCTAAGTGGACACTTAATAGACGATGTTGTAACGTACACGGAAGCTCCCAATCATTCTTCAACAGATACAACAACAGACGACATCGACGACGTGGTTATTGAGACAGTTGAAGAAGAGCACGTGATACGAAACGATAAGATACCCTTTGACAGAACTGAGATAGTGAAGCTTTCTGTACCAGAAGACGATCCAGGATTCGTTACTAAGCACGAAGTGTTGGAAACCGTAGGACACACAGAATCAGACGACACAGAAAATGTCGATGAAAATATTTACGCTGAGGAAGAAGAAGAGGACCAGGAGGTCGACCACGATGCATCAGTAATAGAAGAAGCGAGTGAACAACTGTCAAACAGCACTAAACCTAATCCAATGGAGAACATATTGAAGGTGATGAAAATCGTAAGCGAGACTATCTCGCGAAATTCTCAGTCGTTCAAGAGTAAGGTGAAGTACCTGAAGCAGCTACGGGATTCTATCATGAACAACATCGGTGAGTTGAACACTTCTCTACTGACATTCATTAATTATCTCAGATTAAATTCCATCCAAGTTATGAAAAGATGTATGAATGTAGATGAAGCGAAAGGGGTATGTCAGGACCGTGACAAATGGTGATCTGTAGTCTCTGCGTACCTCACTGGGAGACAGGCGTGAAGTGTATGTATGTAAATTCCATTACGACCTGTGTCAGTTTCAGTAACAGAAAAAATACTCTCTCTTTAGACCTAGAACTGACCTCCTCATCCAAGAATCTAATAATAACCACAAAACTAGTAGTACATTTTGTAGGTAGTTCTACATAGGCAGGCAGTGCTAAGACATACTTATAAAACTTGTAGTGAGCCGTATCGACGCTCTGTGGCCGGACGACCGCGCGCCGGGCGGACGCGCCTTGCGCAGCGCTCGCTCGCACGTGGAGTTCCCCTCGTCCGAGAGCGCGCTCATGACCATCTCCTTCCTCACCTTCGCCGTGTTCCTCATCAAACTTGTGCTGGTGAGTGTTAAACCGGCACTGGAATGAACTGAATCATTCCAGTAAGCAATCCAGTACTGGACTGGATCGCTGGACTGGAATAATGTAAACCGGGCATTATACCTAATGTGGCAGAAATCTTGTAGGCCTTAGACCTTAAGTACTTAAAAATGTAGTAACGTATTTTGATGGAAATTACACCTTTACGAGAAGCAATCGTGGTGATGATCTTCGAAAATTGAAGCTCTCAGTCCAAATGATGCCTTATTACAAGAGGGCATTTCCTGAACAATTTTCGTAGGTACCTAAGTAATTTAAAGTAGATTCACCGGTCCCACGCTGTCTATAAGTATTTCTTCTCTTACGCATGCATAACGCCCATTTGCGGAGTATAAGTCGGGCGGGTTAATTGGCGGCGAACGTCACACTGGTAAAAACGATGCCCTTATCAAGTTCCAATTGTTAGACTAGAAGGGATACAGGAAGGCATGGTATAGGTTTAGATACACAAACAAAGTCCATCCTGCCCGTCCAACCCATTCGGGTGTTTTATTTTCAATCTCCAACCGACTATATCTGACAATTAAGTACGTTACCAACTGTTCCTGGCAATCATGACGCTGTTTAAGTACCTACCTAGTAATAATTCAGGGACAAGCCCACCACCATCCAAGCCCTGCCTACCTCTCGGCGTACGGGCCATTCTCTGGGGTGCTTTTCAACGCACACGTTTTCTTGACTCCATACAAATTATCTTTTTCCATCCCTGTTTTGTTGCCAACTCTCCCCCTTCTGGGACATGACGACCACATTACGGAGACTTCGCGTCGGATCCTTGTCGTGTTCAATCGTTAACAGGCTTCATGTGTTTTTCGTGGTGTATGCTAGCGATTAGCAAACTCGCGCAAGCGTTTAAAGTTCCCTCGACTGCTTACCAGATACCAGAAGTACATTGGCCCTGGCTCGGTTCGCTCCAGTTTATTAAGCATCTCACTCCTTGCCTCATTGTATAATCTGCGTTCCCATAGTGCGTGGTGCCTGTTTTCGCTCGCTTCGCCACAAGGATACTGAGCCGTGTCACAGAGAGTCATCCGGTGCAGTCGTTCTCTGAAGCATCCATGTCCTGTTAAGATCTGCGACACAATGTAGTCTGGTTCGATCCATCCGAAGCTCAACCTTTCTGCAGTATTCGGGAAGAACTTGTGTAGGTCCCGACCATCATAGCTATTCTCCCATCGAGACTGCCATTGGGCAACTGCATCGTCGCGTTTTGATGTTTCTCAATAATTTCTCCTGCTTAAGGAGCGTCTGTAGTCCAGTTGGTCGGATACTTGACTTGTAACCGAGAGGTCGCGGGTTCGAGTCCGGCTACTGGACGTGTACCAATGGGTCTCTTTTTCAGAGCCTACGTACGCAACGCTCGTACGGTGAAGGACAAGATCGTGATGAAGAAAGCCCGCACACTACAAGGTGTGTGAACCCTCTAACGGCGATGGGCTCACCCCCTGTCACGTTGGGTTAAATACGCTTGGTGAATCGTGGGCATTTGCTTATTAAGCAAGTACCTCTGCCTACCCCGCTTCGGGATTAAAAGGCGTGAAGTGTATTTCTTTTTCTCCTGTTTAAGTAGTAAATAATCTCTGGTACATTGCAGCAAGTGATCCTGACGTACAAGAACAAGACAATGCTGGCGACGCCGGTGTTCGCCGTGAGCCGCGCCGCCGCCGCCGCCTTCCGCGACGCCTCCAGCCCCTGACGCCCGGCACTACATCCCAGCACCATCATCACCTCAGCCATGGAAGATAGATACTTTTATTCCCAGTAGCACTACAGACCGGTGCCACCGGTAGTGATTCTAGAGGGTAGTGTCGTTCTCTGTAATACATACCACTATATTTTACATACATACATACACACGCCTGTCTCCCAGAGGGGTAGGCAGAGACTACAGATCTCCATTTGTCACGGTCCTGACATACCCCTTTCGCTTCATCTACATTCATACATCTTTTCATACATGACCTCCGGTTTCGATTACTTTTCACGCCACCTTCGGTCAGGACATCACCAATCTGGTCTTTATATGTCCTTCTGGGGCCACCTCTACTCACCCGGCCCATCACATCACCCATATAAATCTCTTTCGTCAATCGACTTTCATCCATTCTCTCCATATGCCCAAACCACCGAAGCATGCCCTTTTCAATCTTGCTCACTACGTCTTCCTTCAAACCGCAACTTTCTCTTATCACACTATTCCTTATGCTGTCATTCAATGTCACAGGAAGTGTCATCCACACTGATACGCCACCTCCTTGGCCAACCGTACCCTGGTATCCCACAAAAACAAAAACTAGAGGCTTAATTATTCCCACTTCTATTTGTGTGTGTTAAAAGGAAAACGAATTCGTATATAAAAAATGATTTATTTATCGAATTAGTTAATTAACATAAATTTGTATATTATCTATCATGTAAAAGTTATACATGTAAAACATCAACAAGCGGCGCCGAGCCCCTCGCTCTCCCCAACTATTCAATGGAATGATACACGCAGAGCCTTGGACTTACAAGTAGGTAATGGGGAATTTTCTTTGACGTTTTTCTGACAGATTTTCTGTCATTACTGTCAAACTTTATTCGAAAAAGGTTAATTTCCTTCTTCCACTTTTCAATTCGCGCAATTTCGCGCCGTAATACCTGATCTTCTTTTCGCGTCGTAAGCGTGTGTGTCCTCAAATGTTCAAACGGTAATACCCGGTTTAAACTATTAAGTCCTGGACCAATTTATTTGTCCAACGTGTAACGCCGGCATCAGCTAAGCCCGGCAGTGGGAGGAAGGGGGGAGGGGGAGCGGGGTACGCGGCGGCCGCTACCACAGGTCAACAATTATACACAATTACTTAATATGACAAAATGGATAACGCGTTATGCTGAAAAACCGGTTAATTCCGATCACAAAAAAAAGAAAGTAATTTCATGCTTTTTTTATTGGGGTGCAAATTACCACATCATTTCCTGACACATAGCGTTTCCACTCTGACACTAAAAGACAATGTTGTCACATTAGAATATTTAACCCATAATCAGACAAGGTTAGGTATTTTTCTGATGGATTTTAGACTCTATTGACGTTTGTTATTCTAATGAACAACTCCAACGCAAACACGGGTGATGTTTCTCATCAAATCTAGCTTTTATGTAAAATTATTGTTCAATGTTTAAATAGTTATGTATGTGTCCTGTAGTGTTACATTCCCTATGTGATTGTCCTGTGATAACTTCTCTGAAATCTTTAAATAATTTCAGTGAAGACATTTCAAAGTATGTGTTGGTCAAGTGGCAATATACTAGCCGTTGTTTGATTAAGGGCTAAAACACGAAATACATACTACGTAGTAAACTATGAAACAAAATATAACATAGAGGGAGATACATAGACATGCACGGCACAACATATACACAATCAGAGTTGGTCCGTCCGCACTGGCGCTACTCTAGTACGGTGAATTGCCCGGTGTTCGACATACAATGCCCAGTCGACACACATACCTTCGTGCTTTGAAAATAAATAAACGGTTCGCGTCTACTTTCATAGTGCGAACCGCTAGGATGTGGAATGACATGCCGGAGTCTGTGTTTCCTGCGCAGTACTAAAGGTCTTCAAGTAGCTTCAAGTGACTTTCAAACTTTTGAATGTGTATTTCTCAAAATCAACTCATTAGGACATTCTCTATTCTTTGCCTGTACCCTTCAATTAATTTAAGAACATTTCTGTAACACGAGTGCAATAAACGAATTTAATTAATTTTCTATTGGACTCATATCCCGTATGTTGAGATGAATATACTTGTCGTACCGTGGGCATTATTCTAGAAAGTTTTCCAAAGCATGAAGGTACTGACGTCAAACCATTCGTTCCTATGTCGACCACTGGGCCCTTTACCTAAGTTAAGAGAAAACAAATCAATCTGCTCATAATAATACTAAGGACAATAGTCAGTAACAATAAACTATAAAATACAATTGTGATTTTGTTGCCGCAAAACTAAAACACTTACTAAAAACTAAATAGGCAACAATAGCAACGAACGATGTGCAAGAAATTCGATACTTGCATCATGTCGGTCAGCGACCTTCTGGAATGGGGAGTGTCTGATGACCTCAGACCAAATATATAGACTTGCAATCAAAAAGTATAATTTAGAAAAAAAATATTGTTTTTCGTGTTTTTATTTGATACATAGTTTCCAATTCAAAACTGAAGTTTCTTCATGTTGTCCATGTACCACTTATTATGTATATTGTGATAGATATAGTATATACTGCGTGTAAAAGGACCCCGAGCAATGGTTTTAGAAATGTTGTTGGGCTCGTCAATTTATGAACGTTCTGAATTTCATTTCCCCTCATTGTCGCCATGGTAAAAGTTGTTCATATTGACAAGCCCAACAATGTCTCTAAGAATATTGCTTGACGTCCTTTTATACTCTGTATAGTACATATAGTACTTTCTGTCCCTTACTAGCACTGTACATTTGAAAAGGGACAGACTGAAGTTGCCAGGTTCTTTGCAAGTTTATTTATTTTTGGTCTGAGCTGGTGACAGTCGTTCCTAGATCTGTCATTACTCTGGTGTAATATGACGAATATGTCAACGACCACTCATTCCCAGAGTCACTAACCCATCCCAGTAAAGGACATAATCAGACGCATAAAACATACCAATAAGCCAAATACCGCCTACCAGCGTCTAAAATCTAAATTAAACAAAAAATACATAATATGTTAGATTGAAAAACAAAAAAAAGGACGACTACAAAATGAACAACATAGGTAATAAAAAAAAATACGTAGAAAATTTTCAAAGATCACAGAAAATGGAAGCTTGCATTGAAGTGTATCTTATATAGTTTAGTAAAAAAATTAACACAATCACAGTCGTTCCGGCGCCGGCAGCGCGTCGCCGGCGGCGGGGAGCTAGCTCTAGCTGCACCTTCCACCACATCGAGTACATCCCAGTAGTTCCAAATTGCAGAATTTCTATAGAACTAATGAGACTTGAAATATGATTATAGACTGATTCGGGAATACCATTTAAAGTTGAATTCTACTGATTACTGTCTTCTTCATACAGAAAGCACAATCTGCTGATCAAGGCGTTTGTAAACTCATTTTCCTTTACGACATAGACATTCATACATCGATCTATGTTTGGATTGGATTGTCATATTTTCAGAAAATAGCAAACTAAATTAAAAATATGCCTCATTGGCACATTCTGAAATGGAGGCGGAGAAAAGGGTCTGTAGAAACATCAGACTTCGGCTTAAAATATTCTTTAGTAAAATTTTTGAACTAAGAAATATTTGTACCAGTATTTCTATAGAACTACTGGGATGTACTCACCACGTATTATTGGTTTCTATTGGCACTAAATGTATTTGAATATAAAACGTACGTAGGAATGTTCTTTACAATCACAAGAAACTTAAATAGACATATTAAAATGTGGTTTTTATTTAGTTTTTTGCCCTAATTATAGGGTTGTTTCTTCCAGTAAACATCATAATGAGTTGGGGGGAAAAGTTTAGACCAATGACAAAAATAAACTACGTTTTGAACGGACAAAACGTCGAGGCATATAATTTTACAGTAATTTTTACAACTGATTAGGTATTCTGTATAAAACCTACATCTATAGTAGCTTAACATCAATTTTGATGTGCCAAAAAAGTTACGAAGCATACAAAAACATTTTAATTTTTTAGGCCTCATAAACTTTGTTTTGGGGTAATTTGGCACGAATTTTACACTTTACGTATTGTATGCAGCTTTATATTGTTTTTTGTCAAAGTTTTCCTATCTATAGTCCACTATCAACAGTTCGAGAAGCGATATTATAGTATTGATTCTATCGATTTGAAATGTTTCGATATTACTACGTAAAACAGCCATCGATATTATTGATGAACTTGCGAGAAAAACTATTGATACTTGGACATCACTATTTTGCCACCGGAAGTATACAATTTACATACGTGACAGTCCGATTAATAACAATGTTCAATGAACCACCAGTTTCAAAATTACAAAATATAGGTAATAATGACAAAATTTGTGAAACTGTTACAAAATATTATCAGTATGAAACTAGCGCTTCCCTATAGTAAAACACGACACCGAAGTACATCATACAATGTAAAACCTTAAATTATTTTTTAATTTGTAAATTAATTTTAAGTTGTTTTAGTTCCGACAAGTAGCAGCTGTCCTACAAGCACCACTGTTTTTCTTATGTTATAAAATTAACAGGAGGAAGAAGAGTTTCAGTTGTGATCATTTGTGTTAGTAAAACGTTACATACGACACCTATCCCCGGTTTTGTCTCAATAGTTCCATTTTGTTCGGTGTCACACAAAAGTTAACCTTTATATCTACAGAAGAAGAGCCATCATTTGGAACCTCTTAGGACAGGTGCCAAGTTGAATTGTAACTTAAACACCATTAAATACGGTACATTTTAAATTAACCATCGGACACAATCGAACTACTGAGATACTCGCACCGAGAAGTCGGAAAAAGTTATGTATTCTTAAGACTAGGTACAACAATCAGCTGCGGTAAGCTTAAAATAATCTCTCATTGTAATTTATTACTATAAATAAAGCTTAAATAAAAAATATATAATATAATATTTAATTAATTGTGATTCTCGTATAACTAACAGGTAAAATATTGTGTAAAAATTAAATTACATTTGTTCTGTTGCTCTCTCAATTAGATGCATTTGACACAAAATATTACAGTCTTGGTTAGTTAGTTGCTAAAGCAAAAATATTAATATTAAATCTGAATGAAAGCGATTTCATTTTCTATTTAAAATAGTTTTGGAATGTTCCAGTTTGACTCGGACACAAAAAAAATATACCTTCTCTGTGCATTCAACGTTTTCGTATTGCTTATGTACCCTTGAAACAGTTATTAATGTATTTTACAAATCTCAAATGAGAGTAAAGCGTGTGAAAGCAAATGTTCCGCGACACGTGTCGACCAGCGCAGGCACCACGGACAAAAAAAATAAGACTAAATCTACTTCATCTTTTTCACACGCAAAGTCGCGGAATTTTTGTTCCTGATTGTATATATAAAAAAAAACTGAATCCAGCATTAACTCAACAAGACACAAAGAAGCCAGCGGTAATAGTAAATATTTGTCCCAGTAGTCCGAGCCCTACACTTAAACCTAACAGTTCCACAGACGCACGACATATCGACACAAATATTCCTTTTATTATTATTATATACGATGTAGTATTGGCGATAGGCTCTTAAAAAGTCCACTTATCCCTGTAGACATATATTTCAAGTACAATATTTATTACTAAATTTGCAGATCTCTTAAGCCTAGCCCAAACTGATGAGTTCAGCTCGCGTCCGCAGTGGCGTGCACGGCTCGTGCAGCGTGCTACGGTAATATGGGTGATATGATGGTACAATCATACATACATATACTTCACGCCTCTCTCTTTCGATTCATCTACATTTATACAACTTTTCATACATGACCTACTTTTCACGCCACCTTCCGCCAGGACATCACCACACACACACTGGTCAATGTATGTATGTCCTTCTGGGGCGAACTCTACTCGCCCGGCCCATTACATCACCCATATAAATCTCTTTTCGTCAATCGAAATTCATCCGTTCTCTCCATATGCCTAAACCACTAAAGCATGTTCTTTTCAATCTTGGTCACTACGTCTTCTTTCAACATGGTACAATCGTCGCGTGATAAAGTCAGGATAATTCCCATTAGTTCTATATTACACGATGTTATTGAACAACTTTAGTTTGTTCATCCTTTTTATTCTCTAGAAAATGTGGGGGAGAGATAAACTTGTTCTATAGAATAAAATACACACACACACACATAGCGCACTTCGCGACCGTATTGACATGAACAAATAAGTTCGTATACAACAAGTGACCGCCACTGTACATACCACCGCTGATGCAGAGTTGAACGTGTTAGTTTGACCTAGGTTTTAAAGAGCCTACCACCGATCTACGTTACTGACTGGTTCCTATATTCTACCCAATAAATTCCTATCTGAGTAGAGTATAACAACCGGCAAGTACAGTCATCACGTCGTAGTTATATAACGCAGGTACAGTCAGTTCCCCGGATATGTGATATACATCAGTTTTGTGCGATTTCGGCGAGGAACCGGCCATCCCACTGGTCAGCTACGGTATCTAGCTGTAACGCTCCATGAAAGCCACAATGTCTCCCCTTATACGCTAAAAACACCTTAACGCTAAATACATTTGCTTTGAATGTTCTCGAGAGGAATAAGTCCTTCAAATCGACCGTTTTTGCTATGGTTTTTACGTTTCCACTGTTGCTGCTTGGTGTTCGACGCTTTTTTGAAAAATCATAGAAAATTAAAATATCGAGTTAGCATGCTATGCAATGTTAGTTTTAAAATACGTTAAAACAATATAATTTTAATGGAAGAACATCATCATCATGATTAGTTTCGTGTAATTTTTGTGGTGATCTGGCTTCCTATTCTCATTTTGGACTAATACTCAAACTGATCTTAAGTTAAAGGTAGCTGAAGTCATATGTCGTCGCTACCATCTTCATAAGAATAGACAGTGACGGCATGCCAGTTAAGGTCTCAGCTTTAGTACCTTTTATCTGATCGTAAATGATCCCTAGAGGAGAGGCATACATGACTGAAAATATGATATATTTTTCATTGGACGTTCCTCCCGGTTCTTCTGGCCAGTAAAAAAAATTAATTCGAACCGGGGACGTTTACTTTTGTTTTTAAAGTCATAAATGACGTTCATCAAGCTTTGTGTTATGCTACTGTATTATAAAGACGCACTTATATAAACAAACCTAATGAACAAGTGTGCTCCATCGTAGACCACATCGCTGCTTAACATCAGACAGGATGCTGGTCAAACGCTTGTTCATAGTGACAAAAAATAAAGTGTATATATATAAGTGTATATTGTTTTAAATTTGCCTTCCTTAAGTTTAGGCCAATTGTACCGTAGTGCCTTGCATGTACTCACATCAAAAGTGTCTAGGGATCAAGTACATTTTAGAAGATTGCAATCAAGAATATATTTTACGAAAACTGAATTCATTCATCATTTATTCAGGCATGGGGAATTAGGTAGGAGACCAATCCAGAAGATTAGATTTGATTTAAGTAAATTAGATTTTCTTTAGAGCTAAAAATGTTCTTCATCCCTAAACACTTTTGATGTGTGTACCTAATGTAGTACATAATCGTGATAAAATTAAATTTGAATAGAAAATACAAACTCCTACATGCGTCGTGCACTATGCAAGTCAACAGCTGTTGATACTGCGTAGCGAGTGTGGCGGCGAGGCGACGGGCTCCCTCTGTGGACAAAACAGTAGTTTTGATAAATACGTCATATTCTGTAAGTCTATTAGCTTTGAGAACATAACTGTTATATCCAAATAAAAGCTATTTTCTCTTACTAAATATGGGAGTACGGTAAGCCGGTCGGTATATGTGCCGGTCACTGTTGCACGTTTTCAAAATTTGAATTAATTGTAAACATTTATTGATTAGGCGTCTGTGGTCCAGTTGGTCGGATACTTGACTTGTGACCGGGAGGGCGCGAGTTTGAGCCCGGCTACTGGACGTGTACCAATGGAACTCTTTTTCAGAGTCTATGTACGCAACGCAACGCTCGTACGATGAAGGACAACATCGTGATGAAACCCGCACACCACAAGGTGTGAACCGCGGGGGTGTGTACCAGCGCGCGTCGTCGCTGGGGTGCGTGAGGTAGCGGGCAGGCGGCGCGGGGGTGTGTACTCACGGGGTGGTGCGGGGGGGCGGTCAGTGCTGGGACGCCGACACCCAGCGCGCGTCGTCGCTGGGGTGCGTGAGGTAGCGGCGGCCGACGCGGGCCTCGAGCGCGCGCAGGTCGTCCCAGGCGGCGCGGGTCTGCAGCCACGCGTGCGCCAGGGACTTGTCCACCGACAGCCGCTTGCGCTGCTTCACTTGCAGCAGCTTGTTTATCAGGTCGATCGCTGCAACACACGCGGACCGAATATAAAGAACCTGTTTGTTAAATGTTAAGGCATACTCGTGTACAGTAATAAAAGTTAATAATGAAGTGCGATTAGTTGATCAGTGATCGACGTGAATTTACTTTACTATAAATAAAATAAATAGATAATAAACAAATAAAAATGTCCATTCAACATTATTAACTAACTAACAATGCAATATAACTTAATAACGCTGTGGTCAAAAAAAAAATTTTTTTTCCGTTGAAAAACGTTTTTTTCTCACGCCATACTGTTTTATTCTATTCCTAATGTAATGCACAGATTTTTCCATAACTTATAGTGTCTTTTTAAAATCTAACCTAACGGTTCAAAATCGAAACATAGATACCTAAATCAATCTCTGCCAGACAGTCACATAACAATCAGTATCCTGTCCATATTCTCAGTGGATACTGACGTAGGTGTCATACCTGAACAACGATATGCTAAACCTGCCCGAGGGCAAACTGTTGATACTTGGTATGAACAAAAACACAAGTAATCGAAACAGATGTGAATTAAAAAATTAACAATTGTTCACAGTATATATCATATGACATTGATCAAACGATAGCGCCATCCAGGAGGACACTCAGCGCCATCTATTGAGAACTCTTACAAACATAATGAACAGATCTATGCGCGAGCGCGCTAAGTGACAACAATGGACAATACCTTCATCGGAGACGCTGGCCCAGGGCTGCGGCGGGTACATGAAGGCGGCGTTCTGGATCTGGTCGGCGATGTCCTCGTCCTCGTTGAAGGGGAAGGTGCCCGACAACGACACGTACACGATCACGCCCACGGACCACATGTCCAGTGAACGGTTGTAGCCCTTGTTGCGCAGGACTTCCGGCGCTGTGGGGTGATGTAGTAAGTTTTTCATGAAACACGCACGGACATATTGCTCACCGGGTATATCGGTGCGAATGTAATTTAAATTTTACTGTAGGTCACGAGTCCAGTTTCTTCCCGGTTCTTCTGGCCAGTAAAAGAAATTAATTTGAACCGGGGACGATTACTTTTGTTTTAATGTCATAAATTACGTTCATCAAGCTTTGTGTTATTCTACTGTATATCTGTATGTTATAACATTTATAAAGATGAAATAAAGAAACTTTGACTTTGAGTAGGCTACACAGGCCTACTCATTACTGTTAAATTTTGGAAAGTTTGGCAGTTCTTCACTCGAAAATCTGTCCGAAAAACATCAAAGAAAATTCTCCATTATTTTTCCTACATAGTAGTGTTGTTGTTCATGTTCTACTTCAAACCCTTCTCTATGCATGTACATGCTGAATTTCTAAAAGATGATTATCGAGAAGGGCCCATATCTAGCAGTGGCGTGCACACCATATAGGCAAAAAGACACTGCCTAACTTAGTATTTTGGCTACCCGACCTAATAATAGAGTTATTGCTAGATCTTTTTTGTACTACTCACGACATAGGCTGACGAAGGTCCTGTGTTTTGTTGGTGAGTGGATATGTAGGTACCTATATTTCGTAAAGACAAGTTACCTATACTTAGGTGTAAATCGTTAGGGATTACTGCCTACCTTGTCGTAAAGCCAGTGCACGCCACTGATATCTAGTAGATGTTTTGCAAAACTAATCGCCAACAACCTCCACATTAGTAGTACAGTCGTCATTGGATCAACAAGCACGAGGACGCCTCATGGAAAGGAAAAATGAGCGTCGCAATTTTTTGCCTTGGTCGGATTGTGTAATTTCTTGCATGTTTGAGGTCGGACTGTGTATGTAATATCCGAAAAAGCAATGGGCAATTTCTTTGACGTTTTTCTGACAGATTTTCGAGCAGGGTAACTGTCATTACTGTCACACTTTCCTAACAAAGTATGACAGTAATTACAGTTCTCCAACCGAAAATTTGTCAGAAAAACGTCACAGAAAATTTCCCATAGGAAGTGGTTGTCAAGTGTATTGTTGATTATTTCTTTGGGGCACTGTGCAAGTGTGCAGTGGTGTATGTGTGTGTGCGGCAGAGCGGAGAGCAGAGAGTGTGTGTATGATAGAGCGGAGGGCAGAGAGTGTGCATGGCAGAGCGGAGAGCAGAGAGTGTGTGTATGATAGAGAGCAGAGAGTGTGTGTATGGCAGAGAGGAGAGCAGAGAGTGTGTGCATGGCAGAGCGGAGAGCAGAGAGTGTGTGTATGGCAGAGCGGAGGGCAGAGAGTGTGTGTACGGCAGAGCGGGGAGCAGAGTGCGGAGTGTGCGGAGTGTGCGTCAGGTACCGAGGTAGGCGGGCGTGCCGACGACGCTGCGCCGGAAGCTCTTCTCGCCGATGATGCGCGCGAAGCCGAAGTCGCAGAGCTTGACGAGCGGCAGCCGCGCGTCCTCCGACAGCAACACGTTCTCCGGCTTCAGGTCGCAGTGCACGATGTTCTTCTCGTGCAGGTGCTTCAGAGCCACCAGGATCTGCACAACCACCACCACACCACCATATAAGGAAATAGCGGCCCGTACCGACTTCGCTCGGGTGGACATATATTTTATATACCTTATGTCTGAAAAATCCATAATTTTAGGGAACCCTATTTATTTCCAAAATATAATTTAGCTTAGGTATATTAATCGTGGATAATGTAGGTTTCGAAAAGAAAAACGAGAAAGAATTTTTAAAAACGGTCCAGTAGTTTTTGAGCCTATTCATTACAACCAAACAAAGGTTTCCCCTTTATGATATTAGTGTAGATAAGAAATAAATTTATTACTCTTCTGTCAAGCTAAATTGAAGCGGTCAGCGCTAAAGTGGCTCAAGCCACAGATTTTCATATTCCGACTTAAGTGCGGCAATAAACTAATAGCATGTTAAAATCCATAATTTTAATTACAAAAAATAAACATTTGGACAAAAATAAAATATCTACACACATAAGTGTCTAATTTCATAGTGCGAACCGCCAGGATCTGAAACGACTTGCCGGAGTCGGTGTTTCCTGCGCAGTACAGTCTGAAGGCCTTCAAGTCACTGGGGTGAATAGGTACCTACTGAACAAGTGTGCTCCATCGTAGACCACATCGCTGCTTAACATCGGGCAGGATGGTGGTCAAACGCTTGTTCATAGTGATAAAAAAAAAGAAAAAAAAGTCAAACTCGTTATTCTAAAAACCTTTATATCTCCATACTGATTGGCTTAGGGTTAGGCCACTTTAGCACTGACTGCCTCAATTGAAGACTTGGCTAGAAAGGTTCAATCACTTCGGAACTAAAAATGCCGAAACCCACCTGCGCCACCAAGAACTTGGTAGTCCTCTCACTGAGCCGTCCATTCTCGTGCGACAGGATCATCTCGAGCATGTCGCCCTTCAGCTTCTCCATGACGACGAAGATCCGCTCGGGGCTCTCGAACATCCGCTCCAGGTTCACGACGCCGGGGTGGCATATGTTCTGCAGTATGGCCACCTCGTTCTTCAGCGCCGCTTCTTGTTTCGTCGGGAAGCGGAGTTTGTCTATCACCTGTGGACATTTTAAAAGTTTTGTGTTTGTTTGTACATGTGTTTGTTTTGACATGGAATACCAAATTATAGTCGAAATCGAAATACGTATGTTTGTTGCACTGTATTGAGTCAATAACTAACGACATCTGCTACGACGGACTATGTACAATTGATATATTTTATTTTAAGCTGTGTTATCACGTAAGTGACTTATGTCTTAAGTGGTAATAAAGATTATTTAAACCTAAACCTATGTTTTATGCATGGATATTCCGTTTATGTGCTCTTTTTAACCCCCGACGCAAAAAGAGGGATGTTATAAGTTTTACGTGTCTGTCTGTCTGTCTGTGGCATCATAGTTTCCGAACGAATGAACCGATTTCAATTTAGTTTTTTTTTGTATTACAGGTGTTTTACGGGCGAGTGTTCTTAGCTATGTTTGGTGGAAATCGGTTCACCCACTCATAAGTTATGGGGGTTGAAATTGGGGATGAACTTTTTTACTTGGGATATCAAATGAAAGAGTACGACACGCATATTTATAAGCTGTTTATTCCTACGGAAAATCCAAGTTTCCCTCGGAAATATCAATTTTTTCCGGGATAAAAAGTACTCTATTATTTAATCCGAACTTCTAACTTTACGTAGGTATGCAAAATTTCAAAGCGATTCAGTAGTTACGGCGGGAAAGCGGAACAAACAAACAAACGAACAAACTCACTTTCAGATTTATAATATTAGTAAGGATGTTAAGTGGGGTATCAAATGAAAGGGAACACGGACATTTAAATTCGGGGGTTTTTAAATTTTGCAACTTATAGTTATACCTATGTTCACAAAACGTAATATTAAAGTTTTACTGAAAAAATTAACAACAGAAAAAGAATTGGGATACAGTCCATCTTTTACTAAAGTAACTGGGAATTTTTGTTACAGCCACGTGCTTATTGCTCGTGGAGATTTAGTTACTTGTCGTGAACTAATGGCGCTAGTTTCGCTTGACCCACACTAGTTCATGTGTAATGGTGGCCATACATGCTACGAGAAATCGTTACGATCAGACTGTACAATTAGAACGGTACCGATAAATCGCTAGGTGTATGTTATAAAACTGTGCAGTTTTTTTCTTGTATGCCATGTACGATTAACTGTACGTTCGAACTGCACAGTCTGTACGTACGATTAGATCAGTACGTAACGATTTCTCGTAGCATGTATGGCCACCATTACACTATTAGATTGCACGACTTTCATTAATTCATATGGCTAAGTATGGCAAGCGTGCAAAGCGACATCTGCATTCAGTTCTTTCTTTCTTTCTTGCGGTCAACTTTTTGCTAATTTTCCGCTTGCAGTTGACTTTTTCTATAAAGCCTGGTTTGCTCCCATTGTTAGGCAGTTTTCCCCTAGGTAGTGAAACTTTTTATTACATAGTCCCAAACTTTTTCGTCTCTGTGTTGCATGTCGCGTGACGGTCGGCCGCGGAGTGGGGATAAAATGAAATTCTCTCATCGGAGCAGTCAACGCCAATATGGCGGCGTCTATAGTTCGCAGAAGCTGACCCTGTGCTGTTTCACTTTTTCACAAGTTTCACTTTTACCGTGGTTTTGTAAAACCACACAACTCGATTTTATGTGTGCAAACAGTTACAAGTGTGCTTCATCGTAGACCACATCGCTGCTTAAAATCAGGCAGGATGGTGGTCAAACGCTTGTTCATAGTGATAAAAAAAAATATACATGCGTCAATCAATCATGTCGTCATACAAAAATCATAATTTGCATCAAAAAGCATATTACGTACTGTTATAAACCACTCCTGTATGTATAAAGCGCTAGTATAAGCATCTTACTTGTTTGCTACATTTTTCCATTGTATCAGCATTTCGAAATCATATTATCGTCATTGCATATTGTTTCATACCTTTTACCATACTTTTTGGCAATCAGTCGTTAATTGTATCTCAACCTATCAACATCTACCAAATCCATTCACTTACTCATTCTTGTATGAAATACATAAGTTAAAGTCTAATTCTAAGTTTATCAAATAAAAGTGTTTGTGTGAGTAATATCTAGTTTTTTTTAAAACTAGTTAGGAAGTAATACAATATTGTTCACCGGGTATATAGGCGCGAATATAACCAAAGATAAGCTTGAGCTTACCTTTGTTATTTTACTCGACGTATCGACGCAGTCCACTCGTGAGCACGACGCATGCAACTGCGTCGAAACGTCGAGTAAAATAACAAAGGTAAGCTCGAGCTTGTCTTTGGTTATTTTCGCGCCTATATACCCGGTGAACAATATTGAGTTATAATGTCTGTGCGCGTTTCATTAAAAAATGATCTAGTTAGGAAGTAGCCCCATAACAGTACCTTAATAGCAACTGGGCGTCCACTCTTCCTATGCAGTCCACCGTAGACCACACCAAACTGTCCGGAGCCGAGCACCTCGTCGGGGTGTATCTGGTAGAGGTGGGCCATATCTGCGCCGCGCTCCGTGGCCGCCCCGCCCCCCGCCCCGCCGCCGACCCCCGCCCCGCTACCGACGCCCCCGCCCGGGGATGACGTAGAACACTCTCCGTTGCCTGAACCGTTGTCCGGCTTGGGTGATGTTGGTTCTGGCGATGGGAGTTGATGGTCGAGATGAATAAACCTCACGCATTTTATTGCCGCTAGGAGTTGTTGGGTTTCTTAACCTTGCTTGATTACGACTTTTTTTTTATACCAAGTAATAGAAATTAAAATAACTTGTCAGTCTCCGAGTACAGTGGGTGCT
>SJJU01005452.1:0-10836 GCA_012932125.1 Conopomorpha cramerella
ACAAAGGTAAGCTCGAGCTTGTCTTTGATTATATTCGCGCCTATATACCCGGTGAACAATATTAAGTTACTAGATGTATGCATTTTTTTTTATATTGTATGTTTTGTGACGAAGTATAAATTTCATTCAGATTCCTGTCAGACTATCGCGATCTGATGGCGTGGATCACGTCGATGATGGCGCTGGTGAGCTCGGAGGAGCTTGCCAATGACGTCACAGGGGCTGAAGCCTTACTCGAGAGACACCAGGTAACATGCTCAAATACGCTACAGTCTTGTAATCCCGACACAAATATTACAATCATGAATATAAAACACACTATTCAATCTTCAAATCAGTTGAACAAAATCTGTCAGTTTTTTTTCTAAAATTTTTTCAAAGATTAGCCCAAAGGTGTCCTTGAATTAATTGGACCAAGAAAATAAAAAAAAAAGATCTCATATGATATGAACCATTGAGACTATGATGATCCTAGGCTACTCACAGCCCAGATTAAACGACAAATGCAATAAAACACATGTTATTCTGTACCAACACTAATCCCCGGTTTCTTGAAGTCTTATCAATGTGACAACTCAATAAAAACAGTTAGCGCTGTGATTGGCCGTGGGGAGTTGTTTAGCCAATGACAGTGCTGATCAATTGATTTTCGTGCGTTGTCAAATTGATACGATTCAATAAACCACGGTTAACTCTTTCCAGGACAGTAAACGCCTATAGGCGTCATAAGAATAAAACATCTATTGTGTTTATTTTACCGTCCGCCAATGTGTTAAATGTAAAAACAACATTATTTTACACACAAATTTTCACAAGAATTAAAGAAAGATTACTATCATTTTTACCTTCTTAAATTTTGTGTAATTATACTATGCTATGTATTTTTAAAACCCTTTTGTAAATATCTGTTGGGTGTTTTTAGAGCCAACGTTTGGAGATAGACGCGCGTTACGGCATAATGCCGCAGGTCAGACCGCATGCGTGAACAATTGACGACTCTAACATTATTATAATACAGTGTATTTTCGATTCACACGAAGGTTACGAAGCAAGAAAGGGCATTAGTATATTTGTCACTATCTATGTCAGCTGATTTTTGACGTCATTTGACGTAAAATATTCTTTATTACTTATTTATTTTGACATATAATGCCTTTTCTAGTTTCAAAAATGATGTCCTTGTAAAAGTATGAATATTCTCTCCTATTAGATCAGTATGGAAGTATACCTGAAACGAAGTTAAATCACAAAACTTTAATGTCACATGAAAAATTGGGTTTTTGGTGTCACGGGGGAGCAAAATTTAGATTAGAACCCACACTTTAACTTGGAACACACAATTTAATACTAACCCTTCCTTAGAAATGGTTTGAATGGACATCAGACATATTGTCAGACGAAAAAGTATCTACAGACGATTATCTATGGCAGATCTCTCAATTTCCTGATATTTCTTTCGATTAGACAGATTTCAGAGATTTTTTTTTTAATCACTATGAACAAGCGTTTGACCACCATACTGCCTGATGTTAAGCAGCGATGTGGTCTACGATGGAGCACACTTGTTCAGTAGGTACCTATTCACCCGCGACTTAATTAGATATTTTTTTAATGAAACGCGCGCGGACAATTTAACTCAATATTGTTCACCGGCTATATCGGCGCGAATTTTATGAAAGACAAGTTCGAGTTTACCTTTGTTATTTTACCTGACGATTCAACGCAGCTGCGTGCGTCGTGGCCAGTAGATGGTTACTATTAAATTAACCAATAAGAATATCGGGAAATTGAGATATCGCCAGCAAATTTTGTTATTTGGTTGAAATGTATTGTTATTATTATTAAGTTATATTTCTTTTTATGTTGTTTTCTTGTGTGGTTGTCTTGAAGTTTTTCGTGAGTGTTGATTTCTCCCCGTCCTGTGTTTGTGAGTGTGTATTGTCACGTGATTTGACTTTATTTTTCCATTTTCCTTTTTTAATTTTCAAAGTGCTCTTTGATGCGTCTGAATTTCAATTTTGTTTTGAACGCTGTACGGCCCCTTTTCCTTTGAACTGTTTCTCTTAAATAGAAGGTACAAACATCACATTCAAAATCCGCTTACAGGTAATCAATACGAACAGTCTCTATTTCAGTCTTGTTTAAATTAATAAATTCTCTGCTATCTTCTGGACACTTCTGTCACTAATTTTAACATTTATTGACTCTCAGTATGACAACAGTGCTAAACTTTGGTAACATTTCTCTAGAAGAAATTATCAACTATGATTGTGTAAAAAAATATATGCTTTTAATCGTCCACATCCTGTCGAGCTTCAGTAGGAAATCTTTAGTACTTAAATATCATTATACGTTAAAACAAACACTTGCGATTTTAAATAGGACAAAGCAATTAATGAGAAGCAATAATATACAGGACGGCTCATTCAAAACGGTCAGTATGTGAAAGTCTGAAACTATAGCACATACCACGATTTGTTCTTAGGAACCATGTCACCGATGTTGATAAAAAGAAAACTGCATTCATGTATTTGAAAAAAAAAACTGTAGGTACCCATCTCGGGAATCGAACCCGGTTGTTTTGAAAAAATAAACTTACAACTTTTTCTATTTAAATATCGATTGTGTAGGTCTTAAGCTGTAAATATCGCTATGAAACATGACGTCTAAAATTAATAAAATGCTTTATTTCACATAATTTTAATTTATTTTAGCAGATGTTCGAAGTGACCACCATTACAATATTCAACAATTTCACTAATTATAGCTTTTTTTTTCAAATGTATGAATGCAGTTTTTCTATTTATCAAAATCGGTGACATGATTCCTGCGAACAAATCGTCGTTTGTGTTATAGTTTCAGACTTTCTCATACTGGCCGATTTGAATGAGCCACCCTGTATAACTACCAATTATGCATCAACAGTAACATAAAGGCACAAATTGCAAGTGTCAAAAAGAGACAAAAGTCCAAAACTCGAGCATTACTATGTGCATTGATTTTTCGTTTAGAATATGTGCCATTGTATCCAATTTACAAATCTTCAGTCTCTCACGTGCATACAATATACAGGAGCATCGTACGGAAATGGACGCGCGTGCCGGCACCTTCCAAGCTCTGGAGCTGTTCGGTCAGCAACTGTTGCAGGGCGGCCACTACGCCGCGCCCGACATACAGGACAAGCTCGCCGCTATGCAGGAGGCTAGGCAGTCGCTGGAACAGTAAGTGGACGCTTACCTTTATGTACACACATCAAGTGTCTAGGGATCAAGTACATTTTAGAACATTTTTTAATCAAACGCGCACAGACATTGTTAGACACGCTTAGAAAGTCTAGATAGAAAAGTCTGCATCAAGAATATATTTAACAAAAACTGAATTCATTTATAATTTATTCAAAATGTGGTGATAAGTCATTGATACAGGCATGGTGAATTAGGTAGGAGACCAGTGCAGAAGATTAGATTTGATTTAAATAAATTTGATTTTTTTTTTAGAGCTTAGAATGTTCTTGATCTCTAGACACTTTTGATGTGTGTATTTTTTTATGTAATGGTGTCATGGTAAATTTATTCTGCACGCGTACCAGGAGTCTTATAAAGGTTGTTCGACTCGTCTATACGAACTACTATTACTATGGCGAGAATGAGGGGACATCAACATTTTTTTTATCTCCATACAAAATATGTATTGTTTTGCCTCGAGAGATGACCTTTCCGGGGATGTGATAATGATATCGATACTTCGGGGTAGAAAGGTCGTAAAAGCCACTTTTGGTCGAATTGAGTTTTGAATGCTGGCTTATGCAGAATGTTCCGCTCTATCGATTGGTCTATATAACGGTAAGTTGATGATATGGTTTACACGACCTTTCTACCTCGAGATATCGATATGATAAATGGGCGATTGTGGAATGCTGACGTACGCAATGTACACTGTGAACAGAGCGTGGGTGGGCCGGCGCGTGAAGCTGGACCAGAACCTGGAGCTGCAGCTGTTCTACCGCGACTGCGAGCAGGCGGAGGCGTGGATGGCGGCGCGCGAGGCCTTCCTCAGCCCCGACCAGCCCGACGGCGACAACGTCGAGCAGCTCATCAAGAAACACGAGGACTTCGATAAGGCTATCAACGCTCATGTGAGTGCTGCTTTTATAAATAAATAAATAAATATTTTACAACAACACACACATTGCCTTCATCCCATGTTAAGTAGCTAAAGCACTTGTGTTATGGAAATCAGACAACGAAATATACTTACGTAAATACGTTTTTTTTTCTTTTAAATACATACTTATATAAATAAAACACCCAGACACATCCAACAAGTACTTAAAAGCTCATCACCTAAATACCTGTCAGCGGTGGAAATCGAACCCACGACCCTATGGAGCAGAGGCAGACATGCTGACACTACACCAACGGGCCCGTCCAAACTTGTCTCGTTTATGTCACACACTTTAACCCTTAATCAGACAAGGTTTGGTGCTTTTCTGATGCGTTTTGGACTCTATTGACGTTTGTTATTCTAATTACCAACTCCATCACATAAACCCGGGGGATGTTTATCATACAAACTAGCTTTTAGGTACAATGTGAAATTATTGTTTACTGTTTAAATAGGTATGTGTCCTGTAGTGTTACATACCTTATGTGATTATTCTGTGTTAACTTCTCTGAAATCTTTAGATAATTCCAGTGAAGACAATAGGGTTCAAAGTATGTGTTGGTAAAGTGACAATATACTAGCCTTTGTTTGATTAAGGGTTAACGTCTCATAGTTTTATTACCGTTTTCTCTTAGATGCTTTATTGTTTTCCATTTGTCCGCCTACCCTGCGTTTTGGGATTAAAAGGCGTGAAATGTATTTATTTACAGCTATATGAATATAAATTCGTTAAAGAGATCAGCAAATAAAACGTTAATTAGCGCTTATTATTATACTCTATCCGTTAAGCTCCTGTAATCTTTAAATCAGGGTACCTGGAAGAAATCGCTATGAGCGATAAGGTCGCCTTTTGCAATTTTTCCATTGTAATTTTTTTATATTTGTAATGTACAGTGTGCAATAAAGAGTATACTCATTCGTTCATTAGCGCTTATTAATAATAGTTATGAATAACCGGTCCGCAAGGCATTACTGTCAAACTTTGTTTGTAAATTATGACAGTAAAGACAGTTCTCCACCTGAAAATCTGTCTGAAAAACGTCAAAGAAAATTCCTCATTGGCTTTATAAGACATTTTGATTTTTTTTATGAGATTTTAACAGCTATTAAAGCTATAAAATATTGTAGGTTTATTCATAAAAAAAAGAAAAGCTCCTTAAGGCCTGGATTTAGAGTACGGTTTTCGCTTCTATTTGTTGATACGGCTGCTTTACATGGAGTGTGAACCCCGGCAGGAGGAGAAGATCGCGGCCCTCCAGACGCTGGGCTCGCAGCTGATCGCGTCGGGCCACTACGCGGCGCCGGCCATCGAGGACAAGCGCGGCGCCGTGCTCGACCGCTGGCGACACCTCAAGGACGCGCTCATTGAGAAACGATAGGGATGATGAACAAAACATATAGGGAATTATAATGTATAATTTATAATTAATTTGTATAATTTTATATAGATATCATTAATTTTATTTATAAATTATATCAGTTAAAAATTTTAATGACTCCCAAAATGGCAATATCCAATTAAGTCTGACATAGAGATATAAAATATAATTTTTAAGCTCAAAAGTTTACCGTAAGAATGTTGTATTTTTTTAAATGAAAACTGATTTAGCATTTATATAAAATATTAAATCTAATACAATGGTTTACTGTCAAAAAAAAAAGGGGAGAGAAAAGTCCTGACAATACGCCAAAGAACTAGGTATCATGTAATAAGAATGTTTAATAAACAGGTTGGGCGATGAACAGACCTTGCAGCAATTCTCGCGCGACGCCGACGAGATGGAGAACTGGATAGCTGAAAAACTTCAGCTCGCCACTGAGGAGAGCTATAAGGTAACGGAAAGGGAATTGACCATACTGTTTTTTGTTTTACCTTTTATTATTTGCAAATAACTATTAAATAGCAAATTAAAACAAAAACCCCGATTTTAAATGTTCGTGTCGTGTCCTTTCATTTGATACCCCACTTAAACATGTTGAACAAAAGTGACACAAAACAAAATGTGTCATTTTATGAAATTGAACCTTAACATAAAAGATATAAAACTTAAATTACAAAATCGGCATGTTTCATATTGGGTCCTTTTCGTTCTAACCATGCGATATTTGTATAAAGTCGATCGCTCGATCAAATCATTTTTCAAACACCAAAAAAAACGCATTAAAATCAGATTCACATGATTGCCTCAGACAGACACATACATACAGACACGTCAACACCCCGTCGTTTTTGCGTCGGGGGTTAAAAAATAACAAACAATTCACAAATTATTTCTCTC
This sequence comes from Conopomorpha cramerella, assembly GCA_012932125.1. Taxonomy (NCBI): domain Eukaryota; kingdom Metazoa; phylum Arthropoda; class Insecta; order Lepidoptera; family Gracillariidae; genus Conopomorpha; species Conopomorpha cramerella. The sequence goes on from SJJU01005452.1 coordinate 6,444, forward strand.
ATTTGTGTGAATGAGGTCAATAACAGTTATAATAAGACGTGACCAACGCACAGGACCCGGCGAACATCCAGTCGAAGCACCAGAAGCACCAGGCGTTCGAGGCCGAGCTGGCGGCCAACGCGGAGCGCATCCAGTCCGTGCTCGCCATGGGCGGCAACCTCATCCAGCGCGCGCAGTGCGCCGGCAGCGAGGACGCTGTGCAGGTAATGTTTATGTTTATTTACCAACTTAAGAGCTAACAACACACATTAGAAAAATAATAATAATAAAAGAAACAATAGGAAAAACAATCAATAATACACACATAAGATAAGGACAAGGCAATCAAAAGCGTACCAACTCGCACTGAGCAGTACCTACTGAGCGTGTGCTAGCTCTCAAGCCAGCAAAAGGGTCTCGACTCAGCATAATGCCACGGTTACCTGCGACGCTGGTGTCGCATTACAATACCTGTATTTTGCATACAAAAAAGACACTGCTTATCTTAGTATTTTGGCTACCCGACCTAATAATAAAGTTACTGTTAGATCTTTTTTTGTTGCACTCACGACATAGGCTAACGATGGTACCTGTGTTCTGTAAAGACAAGTTGCCTATACATAGATGTCAATCCTTGGGGATTACTGCCTAACTTGTCATAAAAGCCAGTGCACGCCACTGGATATAGGTATCTATGTTTCGTAAAGACAAGTTACCTATACATAGATGTCAACCCTTGGAGATTACTGCCTACCTTGTCATAAAAGCCAGTGCACGCCACTGGATATAGGTATATCTATGTTTCGTAAAGACAAGTTACCTATACATAGGTATGTAGCTGTCAATCCTTGGGGATTACTGCCTAACTTGTCACCACCCACTGATACATACAATACATAAAAAAACCACTGTATAAACAAAACCGACTAATTAATCGTATGTCACAGGCTCGTCTAGCGTCCATCGCCGATCAGTGGGAGTTCCTCACCCAGAAGACCACAGAGAAGTCGCTGAAGCTGAAGGAGGCCAACAAGCAGCGCACCTACATCGCCGCCGTTAAGGATCTGGACTTCTGGCTTGGAGAGGTGGGTTACCTGTTATTTAGTTTTTTGGATTTCCAAATAATAATAAATCTATAGTATAAAAATTAATGGCAAAACGTGTTGGTAAGCGCATAACTCCGGAACGTGTGGACCGATTTCGCTAATTATTTTTCTGTTGTGCTTATTAATGACAGCAGAAGGTTCTTATGAAAGAAAATAGTGACATCCACTGCTGGGCACAGGCCACCCTGGATATAGTTAAGACAGGACAACGTCTGTCGAGTCCACTAGTTATTAATAAGTGCCGACGCTTATTGGGCAGGTCTACGCAAAGTGCTGGACGCCATTGGGCTGACATGATGAAATTGTGAATACCATAGACTTTAAAGCTCAGACCAAACACAACTAGAACTTCATTCTGTCTTTTTTCCACCAAAATGTATGGAAAATGATGTATTTTTGGATCCAGACTGTCACTTTTATTACTTATTTGACAGTTTGGATCCAGATTTACTGTACAAACGTCCCTTACTGGAACAGAAGATATTTTCTCTTACTCTTTCACTCCTGCATGTTTTTAATATGCAGGAGTGAAAGAGTATTCGTTTTATTCTAAACGTTAGTTTATTATTGCAAGTCTATGAAGTTTATTCATATGTATCCATTTAACATTATTACCATTTTTTACGAAAATCGATTGAAATCTCTCTTGATCAATGCAAATAAGTAAAATATCACAAAATATTTTGTTGTCTTTACTGCACTACAAGAGAGATGAGAAAATGACACAAAACATCTTTTGATATAGGTGGAGAGTTTGCTGACCTCTGAGGACTCTGGCAAGGATCTGGCGTCTGTCCAGAACCTAATGAAGAAGCACCAGCTCGTCGAGGCCGACATCCAGGCTCATGAGGACAGGATTAAGGGTAAGTGTTGCCATTTCGAGACAATTGTCTGAGTCATTTTTTAAAGAAACCCAAAAAAAAGACAATTATATTAATAGTTTAAACCGGGTGTTATTAACCAAAGACAAGTCAGCTCGCGACCACGACACATGTAACTATGTCGAAACGTCGAGCAAATAACGAAGGTAAGCTTGCAATGCTTGTTTTTAACGCGCCGTAACACCCGGTTTAAACTATTAATATAATTGTCTTAGTCTATCAGTAAAACATTTTTAATTTCATTTGTTAAATGGGGACAAAAATAACTATAACACGCCTTCATTTGTAATGTGAAACAAGCCCGTATTCTGAAACAATTGCTCAAGTGTCGCTCGAGGTGGACGATAGGTACCTAATGAACAAGTGTGCTCCATCGTAGACCACATCGCTGCTTAACATCAGACAGGATGGTGGTCAAACGCTTGTTCATAGTGATAAAATAAAAAGAAAAAAAAGTGATCTACTCTTGAACGGAGTTTGAGTATACGGGCTTTATTTAGATGTTGATGATACAAGGTGTTTCTACAACGTGACGTCCGTTGCGCCTATTGTGCGTAATGTACATTTATGATCATACTTTGAGGCTACGTTACAATGTAGGTGATTTGTTGTCGACATGATAACTTCAAAATTTTCTCATTTATTTAAAAGTATCGTGCGGGAAACACGATTTACATATTGTGTTACTCTCACTGTAGGTTCCAAATGCCAGGATGTCTATAGGCCTGAATAAAGTCACTATTCTATCATTCGTTTTCATACTTCTACTGCTTACTTCATATAATACCTGTACTATGTATGTCTATAATATATTTCGAACATCCTATATAAGTATGTAATTTTATATATCGCAATTTCTTGAAGCGCTGACAAGCGAGATGGGTGAGTTTTCATTAAATATCTATTGACATTTTCTTTCTAGCGCATTTTATTAGCAGGCTGATAACTTGCAGGCAGTTTTATTTCTTTTGAGGTTTTTCAACTTTTTGTAAATATTTACTGTTCTATTTTGGTTTCCAATATCCGACTAATGGACCGCTTTAGTTTATCATGGTAATATTGCATTCGCATTAGTTTATTTACTTTGAGGTAGTACTAGTACAATAAATAAATTATAAACAGTGGAACATCAAGGATTGTCAAGCATTGTCGCTTATTCCCAGTCGTTCCTTAACAGTTCTTTTCTAAAGGAAAATTGACACATTTCTACACAAAAAAAGAACTGTCGCTGTAAAGGAACAAGTCGGAATAAACCAAAAATAGTTTACGGCATTTTTGTATAGTCAAGGACTTTTCCAAATGCCTAGTTATCAATGTATTCCTAGATATTAAACGTTTAAAACGGGTATTATAGCGCGAAGATTAACCAAAGATAAGCGTTCAGCTTACCTCCGTTGTTTGCCCGACGTTTCAACACATGTAACTGTGTTGTCCTTCAAAAATTGTATTCATAGAGTTTGACAGTTTGCGTATGACAATGTTGGCAACTTAACTATTTTAAAAAAGTCGTAAGTGTTACGTTTCGCGCAGTCCCTGATTGTACTCCAACGGTCCGTTAATTGTATATTTGAACCCGATCTTACTTGATATAACCCTAAGAACATTCAACCTTAAACCATGGTTAATGATATGAATTAATTAACCCTTATTTTATGTCACTTACGACCTTCTACATATTATCAAACGCATAACACATAATTACCCACATAATATTATCTTCTTCTATATATAAAAATCAATGCCACTTTTCGTTGTCATGGTATAACTCCGGAACGGGTGGACCAAATTCGCTAATTCTTCCTTTGTTGTGAATATTAATGACAGCTTAAGGTTCTTATGAAAGAAAAAAATTACATACACTTCTGTTCACAGGCCACCCTGGAGGTTATACTAATTTTATAATCATATTTGTAGTTAAGACCGGTCAACGTCTGTCGAGTCCACTAGTTCCTTATAAAAACTAACATTAGAATCTTCGTCTTCGCCATAAGTATTAAAAGCGAAGATGTAGATTGTCTGAATTCCAATTGCACCTTAACTCATTAACTGTAAACCAATAAACGCGGTACACTATTCTGAAGCTATACCAAGCTAAACGATGTAGGGGTCACTTAGCCCACATAATTTGAGCCCGCCGAATAAATTGGAACTCGACCTTATAATTCATAGCTTATATAGTAGCCCAAGTAAATTTTACTTTTAACCCCGTAAGAGACCAATAGGTACGCGATTTTTATCTATTCTTTTATCCCGGCTCTTACCCTACGCTCTTATTTTATTTATTTATTTATGGACAAACATACTAATATTATAAATGGGAAAGTGAGTTTGTTCCGCTTTCACGCCGTAACTACTGAACAGATTGCTTTGCAGACGTATAGTTAGAAGTCCGGTTTAAATAATAGGGTACTTTTTATCCCGGAAAAA
>SJJU01005453.1:0-11925 GCA_012932125.1 Conopomorpha cramerella
AAAAAAAAAAAAAAAAACACTTCCGTAGTGCGTAGTTTTTAAGATGTAGGTCTAAGACAGACAGCGAAAGCGACTTTGTTTTTTTATACCAAATATTGGTATGAATATTAAGCAAGTGTGAGAATCGGTAAACGTCTGTTTTATTATTAATTTGTTTTATAACCGCACAGAAAATGAAATCAAAACTTATTTAGCAAATTCTATTCCACAAAACAAATTAAAATATGCAATCAAAAGCCGAGAATCGAGTGTACTCGTTAGGGCAATGGCTATAAACGAACGCCGCCGTAGGGTTATCATTATCAAGAACAATATTTACACAATAATGATACATTATAGCCCACAGATAACTTAACTAAAAACATCCTGACTTATTTAAACTGACCTCTGAAGTAAAAAAACTTTCATACACGGAAAGTTCATCTTAAAATAGTAATGTAATTGTCGATCAAATAAAGCATTCTGATTAATTTAAACTGACCTTTTAATTCTAAAAACATTAATGAACGGAAGGTCCTTTTTAAAATGGTCATGTAATGATCGATGGGGAGAGGCCGTAGTGTGCGCATGCGCCGGTCTGGTATGCGCACAGACAGATAAATCGTTCACAACAAATGCACCGATAGTATTCATTCATCAGAATATTATCCAATAGTTTGACGTAAATGAAGTAGGTAAACCACCGACGTAGATGGCAGCTTTGTATGATTTAATTGTATTTATTGATGTGGAGAATGAACTGAATGTTTGCCATTTTAGAATACCTAGATAAAATAGTTCGACTAACTCGTTCAGTATACTTACTTTTTATATATTTTATTACATATTGTTTTCTTTTTATGTGTGTGTAATTTGTGCTTGTCAGAGAAAATAAATGTCTTGTCTTGTCTTGTTACTATTGTCAGGTTTCAGTATATTGACGATAAATTTTATTTCATTTTCGTCGATCCAAATTTAAGCCCGGAGAAGTTCTACCCATTCCATTCTATTCATCTTATTTTTAGCGTCTGTCGTCCAGGAAGCGTATCAATGGGACTCTTTTTCAGAACCTATGTACGCAACGCAACGCTCGTACGGTGAAGGACAACATCGTGTTGAAACCCGCACACCACAAGGTGTGTGAACCTTATAACGGAAATACGATCGGTGAACCGTGGGCATTTTCTTTAGCACGTGCCTCTGCCTACCCCGCTTTGGGATTAAAAGGCGTGTAGTTGTGTTTCATAATTTCAATTCAGTGAATAATTTTGGGACACACAACCGAACAAAAAAAAAAAACTTAATTGAACACCAAATGATGAAATCATTTGGAAGAAGTATACTGGAAAATGCCCTTAAAATGTTTACTACATATATCAAACCGGATACCCTTTAATGTTCTTGTAACCTACTGATGTTTTCCAAGGCGTGTCATTTGCAACGCATTTGGTTGAGTCAGATGTATGGATGCAAGAGGTTGGACGCATTTGGCTGAAAGCTTATCTTACCTACCTGACTAATTCATGGAGTCATTTCGATAACTCTAATAGCAAGGTTAATCAAACGTCTCAATTTAGGTATTGTTGTTTATACAGTCGATAATTATACAAATATACACTTCCTTTTATAATTAATTAAAATAATTATAATCACATAAATATCATCCATAGAGTTTCGTCAAAACATAAAGATAAAAACTACAAACAACAAATTAAAACAAGTAATAAAAAAACAATATTCGCATAACAACTTCCTTTTATACCCATATCGGGGTAGGCAGAGGCACTTGATAAGAAATTGCTAAAGGTCCAATAAGCCTAACTTAACCCAACGTGACAGGGGGTGAGCCAATCGCCGTTGTTCATTTGCAAGGTTTTAAAAGGATAACATAATTATTATGAATTTAAAGTATTTATTTAAGTATTAAGCAGGTGCCTCTGCCTACCCCGCTTTGGGATTAAAAGGCGTGAAGTGTATTTATTTTTATTTAAGTAATTCAGGTAACCGAGTTTGGGTATACGTGATAAATGTTGTTACTTGCCTTTTATTATTAGGTATTATAAAAACGGCCTTTGTCCAGCAGTGGACAAATATGGGCTGATGATGATAATGGTGATAAAAAAAGTTTGTCGCGTGGTTATGATAACTTTTCCCGTCTTGGAGGTCGTAAGAGGCGACCGAAGAAACTCTCCAGAGGACGGGCAGTAGCGCTCTCCCTCCGAGTTAAACCATAACACCTTTGATCGGCAACCTGCCTCTCAAGCGTGGCGATTATTGGCATTTCCCCCCAAATAATCATGGACAGGGGGAGGCCCTCGTTCAACAGTAGACGACTTATTGATAGAGAAAGTAAACACACATACGAATATAATAAGACTGACTATTTCTGCGAACGCGGTTAAATTGCGCTCTTCAATATTATACGTTTTGTATGTAAAAACCTTGTAGGAAGCCTCAGTAAATATTTAATACATGAATCAATGGAATTACCTATGACGTTATCACATGATTTTGCATTATTACTATGCAGGTATTCGTGATTTAGCCATATAATGATATCATGTCTGTCTGTGTGTTTATACTACAAATTGTAAAAATACCCCGAGCAATGGTCTTAGAAACGTTGTTGGGCTCGTCAATATGAACAACTTTTACTATGGCGATAATGTAGGGAAATTAAAAAAAAAATGTCATCACCCGAAGAAAAACTGTTTCTATTTTGTATGGAGATGAAAATATTTTTGTAGCGTTTCCCCGCATTGTTGGCCTAGTAAAAGTTGTTCATATTGACGAGCCCAAAAACGTTTCTAAGACCATTGCTAGCTGTCCTTTTACAAGAGGATGTAAAATTAACAACATCGTCCAGTCAGCTCGCGACCGCGGCACATGTAACTGTGTCGAAACATCGTCGGGCAAACAACGAAGGTAAGCTGAATGCTTATCTTACGTTAATTTTCTCGCTATAATACCCGTTTTAAATCGTCCAACTTGTCTATCTTCTGAATCTTTGTAATCTAAATAAAGGTTGATTTCGGCGTCATAATTCGGACCAGCTTTATCTAACTCAGCAAAGTATAGCAATTTAAATGTAACAAAAGGTGTGAAATGTATTTTTTATTTTATTTATTTATATAATCTTACTAGTGGACTCGACAGACGTTGTCCTGTCTTAACTGTTAATATGGTGGCCTATGCCCAGAAGTCTGTCATTAATAAATATAACAAAGAAAGAATTAGCGAAATCGGTCCACCCGTTCCGGAGTTATGCCGTGACAACGAGAAGTGGCTTTGATTTTTATATAATAGACTAGCTGTCCCCTGCAAACATTTGTTTTGCCATACGTAGTCGCCTTTGCAACCTATGTATTGGAAGAAATACACCTTTTAAACCTTCCCTGGACTTCCACGTGTAATTCAAGACTAAAATTAGCCAAATCGGTCCAGCTGTTCTCGAGTTTTAGCGAGACTAACGAACATCAATTCATTTTTATATAAGAGAGATTTAAATGTACACTTGTCATAATGGAGTGAGCAGAGTTAGAAACGTATAGAGCTCACAATATAAGTTAAAAATAGGAAAGGAAATCAATCACGGATATAAAACTAAAGTAACAAGGTCTCGGAGCCCGCATTCAGATCAGGAGTGTCATTAACCCAAGTGTAGAATGTCGCCAACACGACCTTGCCGTGACGTCACCCTACTAGGAACATACGCTAATATCAGTACATAAATACTGCTTAATTCTCGTAGTTAGTAGGGTACGCATGTTTTATTGTGGCAATTCTCAGTTAGTGCTTTGCTTTTGTATAATATTTTTGTTTTCTAATTAATACATAGTTTGAGATATTATGAGAGTTTACGTTGTCGTCACCTTGACCTTACAGTGACGTCACCCTACTACGAATGTGCGCCATGTCGTGCAAAGTAAATACAATGTAATAGTAAGTAGGGTCCGCATGTTTGTGGTCAACTAGCCTACACAAATATCTTCCTATATTGTATGTCCTCTTGGGACTTCCCTCAGTCGCCACTTACGACCCGCACGACGGGAAAAGTTGTGCTGGGGTGGTGTGGTGACACATGTATTCTGTTCGCCGTCGCCACGTATTAACGTACTAAACTTGTAAAATTTTATTTAAACTTAGTGAACAAGCGTTTGACCACCATCCTGTCTGATGTTAAGCAGCGATGCAGTCTACGATGGAGCACACTTGTTCATTAGGTACCTATTCACCGCAGTGACTTGAAGACCTCCAGACTCTACTGCGCAAGAAACACAGACACAGGCAGTCAACAATAATCCAAATCATAATCAACTTTGATTGATTTGTATGTGCGACCATTCCTCTGTATTATTACGTTAATAATATGCATGTGGTTCACATTATAGCACTTTCACTTGACAGAAAATAAAGAGAGAGTCACGCCCCGTGTATAACAAATGCTTGTAGAAAAAACGCGACAACATGATCGAAAAAAAAGCGTCTGTGGTCCAGTTGGTCGGATAGTTGACTTGTAACCGGGAGGTCCCGGGTTCGAGTCCGGCTACTGGACGTGTACCAATGGAGCTCTTTTTCAGAGCCTATGTACGCAACGCAACGCTCGTACGGTGAAGGACAACATCGTGATGAAACCCGCACACCCACAAGGTGTGTGAACCCTATAACGGCGATGGGCTCACCCCCTGTCACGTTGGGTTAAATACGCTCGGTGAACCGTGGGTACTTGCTTTAGCAAGTGCCTCTGTCTACCCCTCTTTAGGATTAAAGGCGTGAAGTGTATTTTTTTTACATTTATTTATGATCGAGTGATTAAAGTTCAACCAGGAATCTATACGAGTAGTTTTTTTAAACACAATGAACAACAGTGGCGTGCACTGGTTTTTACGGCAAGGTAGGCAGTAATCCCCAAAGATTGACACCTATGTCATCATCATCATCAGCCACATAACGTCCACTGCTGGACGAGGGCCTCCCCAAATGAGATCCGTCATTTGGGGTGAAATGCCAGTAATCGCCACGCTTGGCAGGCGGGTTGGCGATCGCAGTGGTGCACAACACCACTTTACAACAACATTTAACTCACACAGAGAGCGCTGCTGCTGCCCGTTCTCTGGAGAGCTCCCTCGGTCGCCTCTTACGACCCCCATGACGGGAAAAGTTGGGCTGGGGTGGTGACACATGTATTCTATTCGCCGTCACCACACGGCTATATATTGACACCTATGTATAGGCAGGTAACTTGTCTTTACGAAATATCTAGAATAGGTACCTACGTATCTACTCACCCACAAAAGACAGGGCCTTCGTTAGCCTATGTCGTGAGTTGAAGAAAAAAGGATCTAGCAATAACTCTATTACTAGGTCGGGTAACCAAAATACTGACTTGCGTCAGTAATTTCGTTGACACTAATACCCTTTAATACAGCTAGCGCCATCTTTTATATCTAAGAGAAACAAGGGCTCTTAAAATTCCTCATTATGAAGATTGTTGCCAGCATTATTTTGGCGCGATTACCGTAAACAATTACGAAACTGTCAATTATCTTACAGCACCAATTGTTATAAATTACGAGAATAATCCCAGAAGCATGTCAGTAAGCAGCATGTTTCGAGTATTTATGGTGGTTTGTGTTCAGAAATTGATTGGACACAGAGACAAGGCCACCTCCATTACAAGTACTATAACATATACCGTCACAGGCACGTAGAGATTTTTGTGCTTTTATCTCTCCGTTTTTTATTTTTTTTGGTAGGTACGTGATTTGGCATTAAGCAAATTCCTACAGTTCACGCGCGTATTTAACCCAACGTGACGGGGGGTGAACCCATCGCCGTTATAGGATTCACACACCTTGTGGTGTGCGAGTTTCATCACGATGTTGTCCTTCACCGTACGAGCGTTGCGTTGCGTACATAGGCTCTGTAAACGAGGCCAACAAATATAACCGACAGAAGTAATCCTGGATACCAGCGAGCGACATCTAGATTTGAAATTTTTGGAGTTTGAAAAAAAAAATACACTTCACGCCTTTAATCCCAAAGAGGGGTCGGCAGAGGCACTTGCTAAAGCAAATACCCACGGTTCACCAAGCGTATTTAACCCAACGTGACACGTGCATACATACAACGTGATAGGGTTCACACACCTTGTGGTGTGCGGGTTTCATCACGATGTTGTCCTTCACCGTACGAGCGTTGTGTTGCGAACATAGGCTCTGAAACAGAGTCCCATTGGTACACGTCCAGTAGCCGGACTCGATCCCGGGACTTCACGGTTACAAGTCAAGGGTCCGACCAACTGGACCACAGACGCTCTCTAAAATTTGAAAATTCCTTATTAAGGGTCCTTCAGTTTTCATGTCCATGTCTCGTGTCTGTCAACAGGATATCATAATGTTTAGTCTCAATGCAGTCCAAAGTGCCACGCAGCCGATGAATATTTATTCATTCATATTTACATATTCGTGTGAACGGCTGCCACTAGTGGGTAGAGAGATATTTATTGTTAATCCGCTTGTAGTACTTGTTACTTCAGCGTGATGTTACTTTTAGGTAAAGTAGCGAATAAGTACCGTGCCGTGTAATGGCGGCGAATAGAACCCTTCGGCCGCGTGTGATACCGGAATTTGGGAGAGAGATGATACTGGTTACCAAACTCCGGTATCATACGCGGCCGAAAGGGAATAGAATACAATATGTGTCACCACTCCAGCTAGGGAATGCAATCTTGCTCTCGCGAGATCTCGTTGTCCCAAGCCCAATCTCGCGAGATTTGCATTCCCTAACTCAAGCCCAATTTTTCCCGTCTTGAACCCTCCAGAGGACGGACAGCAGCGCTCAAGGTGAGTTAAACCACAACACCACTGCGATTGCCAACCCGCTTGCCAAGCGTGGCGATTATTGGCATTTCTCCCCAAATGATCATGGAAATAATTAAGGGAGGCCCTCGTCCAGCAGTGGACGTCTTGTGGCTGATGATAATGAATGAGTAATATACTTTGAAATGATTCAGATGCAGTGTCATTCGATTACTTATATTATGACCGTATTGATTCCACAAATATAGGTTTTTCCAATTTGCAGAATTCCGAGATGGTGAAATATAAGGTGTCAATACTAAAACCTTTCTGAATCCGCATACAAAATGCGCACGCGCAGGTTTCTGAGAACGCGCCGACAAGAATCACAACGTGTTTAGCATATTACACGACGCCGCATTAAAAATAATATCTGAATGACAAAGTGTTACGCGAGATCAATAATAAATTAATTTATTTAAAAAATATTTTTTTTATAGCTGCTTTTTCGCAGGAATGTCATCACTGTTTGAGTTTTTCATATTTTTAAAGGTATTCAAGCTTGAAACACCCGATTGCCTTGCATCTTAAATCTCCCAATCAGAGATGCCCCCGAGATAACTAGGCCATCTCATCCGGTGGAAACTGTGATCTAGATTATACAATTTTTGATGTAACAATCAGGAAATTTATATTTCTTTTAGAAATTCTTAGTAATCGGGACATCTGGCACATCTGACTGTAATATATTAATAAAAATCCAGTCTGAGGACTTCATTCATATTTTTGGTACTTTGAAGCCAAATGCCAAAACCAATTTTATCCTAGAAGACAGAACGTCTTTGTACTTTTTTTACTATTTTTTTGCGTGCATTACTACCAGCCTCAGGTCACGGTCCATCTCTAACGTGGAATGCGGTCACCGTCACAGCAACACCAACTTTAAAGCGTTTGTGATAAAGAGTCATTTAGGTTGGATTTATGGTCAAAATTTTACGTCTAAGTTTATATCGGTCTGTCTTTGAGGTCTTTAGTTTAAATAGTTCAAGAAATGCTGGTGTATTTTTTTTCTAAGTCCAAGCTTGTTAGAGTCCTATAACATTTGGACCTTGTTAAGTTGCGGCGCGGTGCCTGTCAATGTTTATTGACGCTTCCGTTGCTTTGGCGGCGGGAGGCGTTTCCACTTTGTTTCCATTTTTGGAATAAATAGTTTTTGAGTTATTGTAGGATGAGCCCTTTGTAGATCATATAGTGAGGATTTGATATACGTTAGTATCTTCTATACTGATCCCCTTACCAATAAACGCGTTATCACTTATACAACGGTTATTATAGGTCTACAAGAACTGGTTATTCCGTATTTAAAATACAACTGACAAATTAAGTTGAGCTTTGTGTATCTCCGAAATGACAATTCCGCCATTATTAGTAAGACCCTGAGTGTAAAAGGATCCCGTGCAATGATCTTAGAAACGTTGTTGGGGTCATAGTAATATTGTCACCATAGTAAAAGTTCTTCATATTTCTTCTTCTTCATATTAAGCCCAACAAAGTTTCTGAGACCATTGCTCGGGGCCCTTTTACACGCAGTACATTTTGTGGGTGGGACGCTAAGAGATATTTTTGTACCTATTTAGTATCTAAAACCAAGGACATAAATCTCCAACATTTTTCATTAAACGAGACAATTTTTTTGTCCTAGACTAGGTGTGACGAACACCAGAAAGCAAAAACTCTCAACTCAAGCATCGGTTCCAGTTTTTTCTCTTAAAAAATTGTCAATTAAGTGCTGCATTCTTGTTGTGACTTATGTTATGGTTATGTATGACAATTGGGCGCTCCCCATGTTTCCCAACAATATAAAAATTAAGATATCATCTGGAATGTGGAAGGGTCAAGCACAAAACGCCGCCGCCGCCATCTTTATCACTTTTACTGTCTTCGTCAGTGTTTTTTTCTTCTCTTTATTAACTAAATGTCTTAATTTGAGAATGATTTCAAATGAATTTGTCTAGGTACAGCCGGTCAAGAATGTAGTCTGCCTTCCTTTGTTTGATACTCATATTAATGTAATTGTACAGTAAGGTTAATTAGAATATAATAACTCTATCTTGTTGATGTTTTAGCGACACAGGAAGTGTCATAAAAACTGACTATCTAAGAAACTACACCACTTTCTTTGACGACCGTAACTAGATCTGTTATGGTCGCGATGTGTTATGCATTCAATTCTATTCGTTTATTGAACTCATGTTACAAAAAAGTTCTTAAATAAATTGCAAAGTTTCAAACATGAACCCTGTGAGGGCAACAGTATAGTTAGTAGTACACTCGCAATGGGTGAGGTACTAAGTATAGTTACTTAATTATTACTAAATTACAATTATGGCCGCTATACATGCTCATTGATGATCGAATCACTACATTTCATTGACTAGATTACGCAGCAATCTTATTACTGTTCTATCATGGTTTTGCTCTTTCATAATTTTGCGAAAAGCCTAAAGCAGAATGTAGACACAATCCTATTTTCATAATTATTACATGATCTGAGATGACCTTTGTAATAGGTAACATAAATCATTATGTGCAATATATTTTTCATGTGGAATGTTTATTGAAATCGATTTCGCTGAAATCGTCCGGTCCTTATTTTGTGAAAAAATCTGCACCGTCTTTTGTACTTTTTCACAACAAAATAACAGATCAACTTACATTTGTTTAGTCTGAAGTAGAATGTAAACTCTCGCCCACTTCTTTACCCACCTACTATAATAGGTAATGTCACGTAGCATCGAACCTCACATTCAACCTTATCTCTTAATCAATAGAGCCTATATTTACGACAACCTTGATTGCCAAGGCTGGCAAGGAGCCGTCTCTATATGGACGTCGGCACGTGGGTGCACGATGAAGACAACAGAACGTAATAAATACTTTACGCTACCATCGTAATTTGACCTAATTCTTAAGTGAAATCCTTATAACTTAAGTTCAATATTGTTTGTGTGGTTACTTAATTTTGTTTCTTGTGTCAATGTAACGATTCAGCCTGCAATTGTAACTGGATTGTTCCAGTGTTGGGTGAACTCTGAACGCGGGAAAGTAAATGACAGCAAGGTTCCAATATTCGTTCGTATAGTACGTGGAATAAAGTATACTACAGACAAATTAGGTAACCCACCACTGCTGCGGTCCAGCGATAGTGTTGCAACAGGAAATGAATTCGTACTTTTTGTTCGTTAAGCAAGGAAGAATTTGTTCCGCTGGATTTGTGTTACACACTTTCTATAAATGGTAGGTACTAGTGAGTGTAAGAAATTGTTATGAAAACAATACTGTATTATTTACAAGTGCCGTAAAATTATACACTTATTATTTCATTGGCACGTGATGTAATTGATGCATTTTATAGTCGTTGAACACCTGTTGTCTGATTGGGGTAAAAAGTTAGATTACTTTCTTGGTATTGAAGATCATATTCAACATTAAGCATGCCTAGAAGAGGGGTAGACAGAGACAATCAACCTCCACTTGCTATGGAAAAAAGAAGCAGAAGAAGTTTTTACTTCTTCCAATTCATCAAGTTACTAAAATTCTAGGTTTCGCTTGAAATAAGAGATGAGGCAAGATAGCATCTGACTACTTAGGTCGCCGGTTCGAGGTCAACTAGGGCGTGTGCTGTTGGACTTTATTTTCTGTGAATGAAATGTATATTCGTGTGTAAATAAGAAAACTACAAAAATTACTTCTAAGAATAGTCTTAGAAGTAATTTTTGTAGTTTTCTTATTTCCACGTATTTGGTTACAATTTTCATTGCACACGGCGTTAAATTATCCTGTCATATTTGACTTCTTAAAATGACGTTAGTATTAGTAAGGATATGTATCTATTATACAGAGTGTAAAAGGACACCGAACAATGGTTGAGTGTTGGACTCGTCAATATGAACAACGTTTACTATGGCGACAATATGGAGAAATGAAAAATATTTTTTTCTTCTCCATACAAAATAGACGATTTTCTGCCTCGGGAGATTACGTTTCATAAGATGATTGTTTTTTTCAATTTGTTGCATTATCGACATAGCAAAAGGTGTTTATATTGATGAACCCAATAACGTTGTTTTTAAGACCATTGCTCGGGGTCCTTTTACACTAAGTATGTACATAAAAACCTTCCTCAAGAAACACTCCATGTAAACTAACCGTTGAAAATCCTTTGCGTAGTTTTAAGGATCTAAGCATACACAAGGAAAGACAGTCGGAGGCGACTTTGCTTTATACTATATGTTTATGGTGATGTATATAGATGAGACGTCATAGGGAATGAATGCAGCCATTTGCCAGCATAATTTCTCACATCTGCAACTTCTTAATAAATGAACACTCTGCATCTTTTTTTCACCACTCACTCGCTTAATTGTCTGCAACCCGTCTGTTTGAAATCATGACCCAAGCTAATAGTTGCAAACAAATATAGGCTGAACTTTCTTTACTTCAGATTACTTTGATTTGTGAGCCCATCATTGGGTTGTTAGGATTGTAATATAAGAATGCATTCCATGAAGATGCTTGCTGTCGTCGATTCGACGCATCATTTAGTTGACAGACTAAATATTGTGGGCCCTATTCACGACATATTATGCCCATGCAAGAAGTTTTTTGAATGGGAGGTTTTCTGACAGGTGGCTTATTACAGTTCTAAGAAATGTCAATAGATGGCACTGCCTATTTTATTTGTCATTTCATATTTTTATTATTTGTTGACAATTCTAAAATTAGTTTCTCCTTGATTGATGTCTGATTAGCGCCATCTGTGAGATGTTTTGGAACTACTTTGGACATATTTGAAGCTATCAGAAAACCTCTCATTCTTCATACTTTGCCGGGAATAGCCGTAGGAATGAAATCGCATGATGGCTATATAAAGGCACCTTCTTATGCGCTTTTAATGCAAATTAATAGCATACTTTTGGACCGATTCCCGTAATACACACATAAAAAGTGTCTAGGGATCAAGAACATTTTTAGACCTAAAAGAAATCTAATTTACTTAAATCATATCATTAATCATGCTATAATCTTCTGGATTGGTCTCCTACCTAATTCCTCATGCCTGTATCAATGACTTATCACCACATTT
>SJJU01005454.1:0-21964 GCA_012932125.1 Conopomorpha cramerella
ATACATACAAGTTACATTACAAGAAAAGGAACAGCACAATATAAAAAAAAACTTTATAAATAACAAATAGACATAAGCTTGGCGAGTTGGACGTGGCAAATGCAAAAGGGCTCTGATTCAGCATAGCATGTAAAAGACAGATAACATACCCAAAAGCGATCCAATAGAGATGATGATAACACCGTTGACGAGCATCTGGATGCCCGAAGCGAAGGGCAGCCTCTCCAGCGGCACATAGTTGGGTATTATGACGTTCATGTACACAGTGCGCACACCCTTCGTCACACCGATGCCTATGGCCACTAGCACCATGTCCCAGAACGTAGTGGCGTACAGCATTACTGAAAATTATTAAAAAAATAAAAAAGATCGATAGAGCGTCTGATGGTCCAGTTTCGGTCCGGACACTGACTTGTAACCGGAGGTCCCGGGTTCGAGTCCGGCTACTGGACGTGTACCAATGGGACTCTTTTTCAGAGCCTATGTACGCAACGCAACGCTCGTACGGTGAAGGACAACATCGTGATGAAACCCGCACACCACAAGGTGTGTGAATCCCTATAACGGCGATGGGCTCACCCCCTGTTACGTTGGGTTAAATACGCTTGGTGAACCGTGGGTACTTGCTTTAGCAAGTGCCTCTGCCTACCCCTCTTTGGGATTAAAGGCGTGAAGTGTATTTATATTATTTATTTTATTTAAAATTAAAAAGATTTTATAGAGATCAGGTATCATGGAGGAAGCTGGATGCGGGAAGCCGAAAATCACAGTGACGTGCAATAGAAGTGGCCCATGTCCAGCAGTGGACGTTTATGGGCCGACGAGGGAATACAGATGCAGGTCTGATGAAAGAATAATAACATTGATCAAAGTAATGGTTGACTTGAAAGACTCGTATGTAAATTCTCATGATTCGATGACGATTTCTTAAATTAAAGTGTAATCTATAAATGATATACACACAACAAAAGTGTCTAGGGATTAAGTACATTTTAGAAGATTGCAATCAGGAATTTACAAAAACTGAATTCATTCATAATTTATTCAAAATGTGGTGATAAGTCAGTCAGTGGTGGTAAGTGATATAGTCATGGGGAATTAGGTAGGAGACCAATCCAGAAGATTAGATTTGAAATAAATAATTTAGATTTTTTTTGAGCTAAAAATGTTCGTGTTCCTTAGACACTTTTGATGTGTGTATAAAACAGTTGATCAACGCTATGATTCGCTAAATAACCTCCACAGACCAATTTCCCTATGCTTTGAACAGTTTTGAGACGTAGGTGTGATACCTACGTCTTCAAGAAACCGGAATACCAAAGTCACATGTGACAGAGATACTTGTTAAGACATATGCCCGCAGTTCACCGAGCGTATTGTTTTTCCGTAATATGATAGGTAACGAACCTTTCGGTTTCTTTACAGTGTCTTCAAACGACGGTAAAACATAATTAACTGTATATTACCCTACGTTTCCACCGGCCAAACGTTAACAAGAAAACTTGTTTGAAGGCTGGCTGGTTACATCCTATTTCACGAACAAATTACCAGATCACTACGACCGTCTCAAACATATTTTCTGTTGCATGTTTCGCCGGTTGAAACGCACGGTTATATTCTGAGCTTTAGGCTAATAAGCAACTTATAGCTCAATGGAATTCGTAATGCCATTCATTACTAACGCGTTCTATATTATGAAGGGAGGAAATCGATATCAGCTCTCTACTGATAAGACATGATTAGGATAATTTCACGTAGTTATTTTCGTCAATACAGTGTAGATACGGATATACCTATTTTTGGTGAGATGTGAGTATCTACAGGAGTACCTAGAAGTATTAGCTTTAAATGATGAACTCTTAATCACATTTAAATGACATTGATATTGTGGCAAATTGTATCACCTTATGCAATAGCCGGAACCTATTAGGAAGAAAGACGGGAGACATTTAATTTTACTCATTAAGTCTAATATAAATAATTATGTAGTTTCTTTCCTTAGAAATATCTGTGTGGATAAACTCGCGTCTATAACTTTTAACCGCCAAATGACATATTTTGTTCTGCTGTTTTGAATTTTGTTCTGTATAGACTTCATAATTACTGGTCTGATATAAAGATAATTGCGGTTAAAAGGTTAGGCCAACCGAAATACTCGTATTAAAAATTCGTACCGACTTTTGGAAACGTTTAAATGTCACGAAATTTTAAATACGACCACATGAAAATTAAACACAGACACCCCAATAATACCTCTCTTAAAGGATTTAAATATATATACATAGATTAGCTTTGATAATGAAAAAAAAGGCAATTAGATAACTTTACGACTACTGTTCTCACATTGGACGACTGGCTACCGATAAGGGGATTCTCTGTTAGGTCGTTGATAAGTTATGTATACTCACTGGTTCTTGTGAAAATTATCAACATCAGCGCGACCAAGTACATGTATCTGGACGATGTGTGACACCACTCGGCGATGAACGGCGACACCAGCCTGAACATAGTGTCCGTCAGGCCAATAACAGCCATAATGTAAGCGGACTCGTCCGTGGTAAAATGCATCGTATCACCCAATATAATTGGCAACAGAAGGCTGAAATTCGTTTCAACGCACGAAGCTAAAGACAACCCAATCAATATATTCACAAATATTGGATCTTTAAGTAGAGTGAGATCGAAGAAATCAACGATTTTCTGAGATATTGTTTTCGATGTCTCAATCTCTTTCGCGGGTTCTACTTGTGCAGTCTTATTTTTTTCAGCCTCATTGAATATGTTGATGGAGCTACCCAAGTTTATCTCTTGAGATTCCCACCATTTGATTCTGGGAGGTGACGACAGTTGCTCTGACGATGCTGACACTAGGGCCGCAGCGTTCCTCGCTTGTATACTAGTTGTACTCGCTAAGGAGCGCACAGAAGCATCTATGGCATCGCCCTTTGCATCTTTCCCTTCTATTTCTGTTACTTCTTCGTATTTCGGTGGTAGAATGTTTGCTCCTGTAAAGAAAACACAATAATTGTGAAATGTGCTCATTGTGTAATCCATGTAAGACTTCAAGGTTAAAGTAATTGTAACAAAGCAGATGAGTCATGTTGACCCCTGGAAGTGATTCGAGGACCTCTTGGTAACCTTCGTAGACACTTTTTACAGTTAGTCCAAACTGATCTACATTTCATTGTGGTGATCAATTTATACATTGTGTTTGACCACTATTAAGATAAGTATTTTTTTAAACAAAGTAAAAACATATGTTTATGAAGACCAGAAATCCTTACCATTTTGCTTTGATGATCCTGAAACGATGCAATTCTGTTGCGCTGAATCAGAATCTTCGACTTTGTTGAGCGGCACCATTTCTTCGCAAACTGGTGCGTCTTTGAGATACCATTTCGCTGGTCTCAAAAGCAGTGCTGCAGCTAATGAATGAAGGCACATAGCCCCAAGGATAAGTACGGCATATCTCCACCCATACTCGGACATTAAGGCACTCATGAGCAAAGGCATTGCAATGGTGCCCAGGCCAGTCAAAGACATTCCAGCGCCTATTGCTCTACTTCTCTTCTCTTTGAAGAATGAATTTATTGCTAAATTGAACGCTGCCATCACTGCAGCGATGCCCATTGCTGGAAACAAGGTAAATTAAATTATTATTAAAACTTTGACATCTTTACAGACTTTCAAGTAGTACGAAGCAAAAATAATCGCAGATTAAAATAGATAAATTCTACCTTCCACGGATTATAAGAAGGAAACCGGAATATTAGGTTTATAATAGTGTAAAAGCAAAAATAATTGTTACGCATCAATCGTTTTTTGGCATCAGGAACTATGTTGGCATAAGTTTTCACACGTGTATACATAAACTTTTATATCTGGCGGAGTGGACTGAACTGACTCCTAGACCACATCTAGCATTTTAATCGGATATTGGGTGCCCACATAGAAGATAAGAGTATAAGTGAAAATATAACCCATTTCTAAATACTCAACTATTCTCAGTATAAACATAAAAGTATACTTGAAACGTTCATTTTCATCGTATAGTCCAGGAATACATAAATACAACTATATACATTTCTCTAAAGGGATAGACTGAAGGTGTCAAGCGCCTTGCACGTCTGTTTGGTCTGAGTTTAAGCTGGGTTTCTAGGTCCTAAGCGAACTGTATTTCTACTTACTAATGACAAATAAGTCTTACCATTTATAATACTGTAGGATATTATAAACACCCAAAAATTCGATCCTGCTGACGTCAACATGAGGCCACCAGCGATGCAGATAGCACCAAACACAGCCACTTTCCTGTAGCCAAACTTCTTAAGGACTGGTCCTCCGAAGAAGCAGAGGAGCATACCAATTCCATGGTTTAATGTGATGATAAGGGTCCCTTGTGTATGAGAGATTTGGCAGTCGTCGAATGCCTCCTTGAAGACTAATCCAAAACCAGCGATAAGTGGTAAAACTACTATCTGCAATCAAAAGAAAACATATATTGCAATTACGTAGTTACAAGGTAATAGCAAAGTATAAAAAGTATAATTAGTTAGTACCGAAATCTGAGATAACGTTGACACTCATTATCATAATATACATACATATGTACAGTAGCGGGATAGTCATGTCTACTTTTACTTTTACTGCTTATTGTTACTTAGGGCTTTGTTACGTGTATATTTAAAAAAATGTTTCTGTAATTATACCAATCAGTCTCTGGTAGTTCCGTTGTACTTTTTCGTACAGGTATCCTACTTTGGAATGAGCTGGATATGTGTGAAAGATCTTGGAGTATTCGATTGTTAAGGATATAAGTGGCAAGCCTAACATTCAAAATGCTCCACATTTCAGGGGTACTTTTTGATGGTAAAAAAAATAAATAAATAAATACACTTCACGCCTTTAATCCCAAAGAGGGGTAGGCAGAGGTACTTGCTAAACCAAGTACCCACGGTTCACCGAGCGTATTTAACCCAACGTGACAGGGGGTAAGCCCATCGCCTTTTTGTTAGTATCATTCGTTTTACGCTCCATACTATTATACAGCTTAACTGTATTACGATAAGGTACTATTTCTTTTATTTCATAACAGTCTTACAATATCCTATGTCCTGTAGGTCTAGGTTTGTGTGTCAGTGTGATGTACTCGTACAATTTTTTTAATACCTTCTAAAAAATCATGTCAGTATTTTCTCGAATACACGTGACGATTGAGTTGTCTACGTACTATTTGTGGTACACATTCACTGATGTGTTGATACATGTATTATGTGATTACTTTAGTGGACATGTTACGAAAATAGAAAATGTAAACATTGCTTGCGTCAATAGATCGTAACGTACAAATACTCTACATAGTAGACTCAAGGAAACTCTGTCATGATCATTCAAGTTGGTAATCAAAAGTTTTCGAATCTAGGATTTCAACAGGTAAATTGAGTCTCTTTTTCCGAATATGTCAATTTGGCCCAGAATCTGGTCTACCAACCTAAGATTGAAACTCATATGAATGTCATTAGACGTTAACAACAGGGACAAGACCACCGCCACCCAAACCCTACCTGCCTCTCGGCGTAAGGGGCATTTTCAGGAGATGTGTGCGTCTATTTCCTCTTGCCTCTTTTCAACGGACACGTTTTCTTGACTCCATACAAATTATCTTTGTCAATGCCTGTTTTGTTGCCAACATCCCTTCTGGGACATGACGACCACAGTTACTGAGACTTCGCGTCGAGTCCTCGTCGCGTCTTCAGTCGTTAACAGCCTTCATGTGTTATTCGTGCTGTATTCCAGCGATTAGAAGCTCACACAAGCGTTCAAAGTTGCTTCGACTGCTTACCAGGTACATGCTGAAGTATATTGGCCCTGACTCGGTCCGCTCCAGTTTATTAAGCATCTTATTATTCCTTGCCTCATTGTAAATACTCATTCCCATAGTTCGTGATGGCTACATAATGCGTGATACGTTTCGCCACAAGAGTACTGAGCCGTGTCACAGTCATCGGGTGCAGTCATTCTCTGAAACATCCATGTCCTGTCAAGATCTGCGACACAATGTAGTCTGGTTCGATCCGTCAGAAGCTCAACCTTTCTGTAGTATTCGGGAAGAACTTGTGTAGGTCCCGACCATCATCACTATTCTCCCAGCGAGAATGCCATTGGGCTACGGTAGCCTGTCGTTTTGATGTTTTCAATAGCTTGCGCTCCTTTGGAGCCAGCTGGGCGCCTTCCTACTCAATTTCTCCCGCTCGTTGTACTCTGCTGGAAGTACGCCCCCTAGCACAGGTAACGCTACGGTGCTGCAAGCTCTGTAGGCCTTGGTGAGTAAGATCAGCGCCAACCTCTGTGTGCTACGAACACCGAGACTCAGTAATAGACTTTAGGGTTAATTTTTAACTTGTCACAATATAACGACTCTACCATAATAATGTTTTCGTGACACATTCAAACAGATAGACCACCTTCTTGGCCGACTGTATTTTGAGATCGTTCCATCAGTGAAGGACTGAATACTATTTATTTTATACTAGCTGTACCGCGCGGTGTTACTCGCGTTTTTTCGTTCCCGTGGGAATTTGGGGATAAAATATATAGCCTATGTTACTCAGGAATAATGTAGCTTTCTAACCGTGAAAGATTTTTTTAAATCTGTCCAGTAGTATAGGAGCCTATTCAATTCAAACAAAAAAATAAACTTTATAATATTGGTATCTAGATATGTAGGTAAATGTACCTATACTATTGCAACAATAGGTCCACCACTCATTAAGTTGTGAGTATACGCTTGCTCATTTTGGTACATTTATATTTAGAGCAAATTCCTAATAAGCGTGGGCAAGTCTTATGCTTTGAAATTACAATCAGTGCTCAATTAGTGTCGCTTGGTCATAGTTTGTCTCGTTTACACAAACACAATTAGAGCGAGAGAAACTTTACTTGAGCAGAGATCTGTACGGAAGGAGAGTTTCAAACTACGGGTCTAAATATAAATCTTACTTACATTATTTAAAGCATAGGCGAAGGTGACGATCCATCCATAACCACCGTCCGGTGGCACCTTTTTTGGGTGCGAAGTTGTCATTTTTATAAGGTGTTTGTCATCACTTTTCACTTATCAAGTTTTTTCACAGTTACCACTTCATTTTCTTTGTACTGCTGGCGACGTCACTTGCTATCTCACCTTACCTAAGAGGAATAAACTTTATATCAGTAACCTTTAATATTAGTGAACGACATACACACACGTCCGCTCTCGCAGAGTGTTTGTGTGTGTATGTTGAAACACACATTTCCTTATCGCTACTTCGTTTATTATACAATTGATAATACTAGGTGTTAGGCAGTGGAATCTTATGAACAGAGTTTTGTATTTACTTAAGGTGTCTTGTATTAGTAATAATTTATTTAATTTAAATTTTACGTAATATTCTAAGTTAGATCTGTTCTTATTCTATACATCAGTCGCACAGCGTGCTATGGAAAGGGCTATGCTCGGCGTTTCTCTGAAGGATCGAATCAGAAATGAAGTGATCCGACAGAGAACAAAGTCATCGACATAGCTCATCGTTTTAGCAAGCTGAAGTGGCAGTGGGCCGGCCATATTAGCCGTAGAACCGATGACCGTTGGAGAAAACGAGTTCTCGAGTGGAGACCGCGTCTCGGCAAACGGAGTGTAGGACGCCCTCAGGCAAGGTGAACTGATGATATACGCAAGATGGCTGGCAGAAGCTGGATGCGAGAGGCCGAAAACAGATCACAGTGGCGTGCAATTGGAGAGGCCTATGTCCAGCAGTGGACAAGTATGGGCTGATGATGATGATGAAGAAAGGACGTACAAATGAAATCGCCGGACGTCCACTAGTTCTCTACGTATAAAAATGTATTCGACGTAAGTATTCACATTTAGTATATTATAGGTAAATGAGAAAGAAAAATATATTTTAACAAATACGTTTTGTCGTACCTGTGCCAAATACCTACATACCTATACGTATTTATAGGTATTATCACTATTGTTTGAAACCCCCTATTGAATATAAACAATACATTTGAAAATGTCTGTTTCAAACTGGGTGCCTAGTTACTTCAATACTTTTAACGTGTCGATGAACTCTCTTTTATACTATAAAAATACATATTAGGTACTTGATGCCTCATTTAACTAAGTACGCGTAAGGAATCCCTTAAACGATGCCATACTCCTAAATTATTTGCGGAAGTTTTTTCTATGTACCATAACTTATGAATATCCAACACTGATCTACATGTAATGTGTGATGAACAATTGACAAGAACAATAATCACCATCATAGTTTCGAAGTTATAGCAATAGTTAGGTGAGAATTATGCCTGAAGGCAGATGTCATCGAGGCCTCTGCCTGTACCTCGACAAGCCCCCGCGCTCCTTTATAAAGACTTTCTGGACACCATTCCGCCGGCAATACGTTTTTTTGGGTCAAGTTCACCTACAATTAGTAGGGTGACCTTAAAGTCCTGGCTGGGAAACGTGTGACTTGTATTTATCAGCGTTTGAATTACCATAGGAAGCGCTTAGTGCGTTCGTAATGGTGCGGTGGTATCTAACTTAGTGATATCATGTTAATTCATTTTACTAACATAGAAGTTAGAGAGAAATACCCATTGCTGGTATAAATTTTAATAATTTTGTCAACTCTTTATTAATTGGTTGGTAGCGGTCGTTAAATATGTAATTGAAGATAAAGGTAGCGTTTTTTATACCGCCAATTGGATTTCTCTGTATTTTTTTTAATCACTATGAACAACAATAATTTGTCTAATATTTTCCACCTGCGTAACTCGCAGAGTCCGCTTTTGTTTATATAATTTTGGTTTCAATGGAGAGATATAAGGCGACACATCTATGACCCGGACGATCCCTGTAAGAGATCATCAAGGACACAGAGGGTTTATACCTCTATTACCGGGGCGCCTCCAAACCGTAGAGTTTTCGAAAAGCCAATTTCAAGTAAGCTCTTGAGCTTTTGTGTTTATTGCCTAGTGAGAGTAGGCTTAGAAACCATAGGCCAACCACGTCTAGACATTAAACTGAGCCCACAGCTGGGGCACTTATTGGGCAGTCCGAAGCACGGAATGGCTTGAAAATAGATTCTTTGACACTTTCGACGGCAACAGACACACAACAGAAGTTTATGTTACCAGTTTTGTCGACAGCCTTACTGTCATCGAAAGTGTTAACTTCGCTATAAATTGATTCCGATCACCGAATCCAGCCGGGCCACGAGTGCTTATTTTTTTTTGCAAGTAGATACACATATCTACACAATACCAACACAATGTCGCCGTTATCGAAGTAATGATTAAGTAATTGAAGCTTATTCCCTGATAATACTGGTCACGTTCGAAATAAGCCTCGATTTTTAATAGGTATCACTTGATTATCACCTCATGCCTCCAAATTTATTAAATTGATCTATTATCCCCGGAACATTTTGGATTTTGACCACGACAAAATGTTCGCTGTATAGGCCGTCAATCGACAAAAGTAAGTAATGTAAGATGTAGATGACACGATGCATTCCTGCAAATCTACTTCCAATGCGCCTTTTGTGCGTGATTTGAGCATTGCACTGTGGGGTAAGCCTGGATCCTATACTCCGTTTTATAATTCGACAAACAGGCCATTCGCAGGCCGAGAATGAAATATCCTTGTCGTAGAATATTCACTATTTCGCTGTTGGCATGGGCAGCGTTGCGATGGTAGTTGTCGATTAACAGACGAACGATTCGAACGAAACATTCTTTACAAACGCTACCTACTCTTTTATTACTTTCTTATTCATTCATTTCATGAATTTTATCCGTTCATTTATTCGATTATGAAAGTCAATCCCTATAGATAAAAAAACTAGCAACATTATTTTGCAAAGTGACATTTCCATGTGTCAGATCGTTCATCGAATTATCAAACGAACTATAGAGCAAGAAGAAGAACCTAGGTATAGAGCAGTTCCCACATGGAATATACTTAGGTACTAATAAAAAGTACATTTGCCTTGTGCTTAGCATACGAGTAGGCGAAAAACATAACAAATGCCTCATGCAGTCTTCCCTGAATTAGTTCCGCATCTCTTGTTCGAATTTCTGATGTCCTATAGGGTAATTCTTCAACAAATTGGTCGAAGCGCATATCGCTCTCTTTATCATCTCGTATCGCTGAGAGCGAGAAAGCTTCGCGCGGAACACGTATGGCCACGAGAGTTACTGTACTACTACTGCTAGAATACTAAACATCGTGACTCCAAATCGATCCTCCTACCTAACCTCCTAAAGATTCAAATCTTCATATTACAATATTGGGAAGAATGTGCTTCATTTTACACAAAAATGACTGTACCTTTTGACGTAAATCGCAGTATTGGTAGATAAATTATAAATCCGAAAAGCGCTTTATCAATGATAGTACAACCATTGCCTAATCGTTAATGGTATAACAAACGTGACTCATAGTTCAATATCCTATAACACTTTATTGGATCAATATTCACAATTTTGTGTTAATCGACTGTAATTAACTTTGTGGCGGCGACACCAGAAATTACTTTCCTTGCAACCTTAATCAATAAAAACATACCTAAAATACAAATAG
This sequence comes from Conopomorpha cramerella, assembly GCA_012932125.1. Classification (NCBI taxonomy): domain Eukaryota; kingdom Metazoa; phylum Arthropoda; class Insecta; order Lepidoptera; family Gracillariidae; genus Conopomorpha; species Conopomorpha cramerella. The sequence goes on from SJJU01005454.1 coordinate 10,631, forward strand.
AAATGCACTTCACGCCTAATAATCTCAAAGCGGAGTAGGCAGAGGCACTTGAAAAAGCAAATTCCCACGGTTCACTAAGCGTATTTAACCTAACGTGACAGAGGGTGACCCCATCGCCGTTACAGGGTTCACACACCGTGTGGTGTGTGGGTTTCATCACGATGTTGTCCTTCACCGTACGAACGTTGCACTGCGTACATAGGCTCTGAAAAATAATCCCATTGGTACACGTCCAGTAGCCGGACTCGAACGCGCGACCCCCCGGTTACAAGTCAAGTATCCGACCATTGGACCACAGATGCTCTACCTAATGTAAACAAAGTCGTCTTCTTTAATTTTTAAAACTACGCAACGAATTTTGATGCCTTTTTCTTTACAAGTGATTCTTGAGGAAGGTTTATAAATACATATGTATAGTACATGCATGTAATAGAAGAGAGAAAACAGACGAGAAAAACACTGTTCATAATTGATATTGGCAAAACAACGTTTGCCGGTAGCAAGCAACGGACTTAGATTTTTAAAGGTCTAAGCACATGTACATAGGGACATGTACAACGGAGGCGACTTTGTTTTATACTGCGTAATGACAATGATAATGTGGTCCTTGGCACTTATTGTGGTACGGTTGACATCTTATAGGTACGTGTTTGTCTCTTTGTGTGTTTATTTATATTTCATATACCTAGGTGATTACGATAAAAAGCAGTCGAAGATCACATTTTGGCGCGTGAGAACTAAATAAATATCAAAACATCGAAACTGACCGATGTCGTTTTTGGCTGACGGTACATTTTGCATGGGGTACAGTCAAGGACAACCGTAGAGAAACTTCTAACACTACATTTTTATAATGTCAAAATCTCGTAGACAAACTGTCAAACTCTATCAAATATGAATGACCAGCGATTTAAATAAAGTCGGACATACTACGCTTCAGCAGTCCTTGATTGTTCAATTGTATACTTACCTCAGTATCTATTATCATCTTCCTATTCGGATCTTAAAGAAAATCATCAGGAAACGTACAAGCAATGCTCGATACGAAAACTTGGCGGGTATTTTAGTTTATATGTATGTGTATTATGAACTCTATCAACGCTTCTCGAGTTCAATGACCTCTAAACTAACTAAATAAAAATATCTTTATAAATATCTACACATTCCACGTTAGTGAGTAGCTAATAGAAGTAAATGACATTCCACTTGTATTTTATATGTTATCAAAATGGGCGTAAACACGGAATAAGTTATACTTACCTAACTGTTTTTCCTACGGGCTAATAAAGTTACTTTACATTACGGAACTCATAGCTTGTTTCTTTTACATCGCAGGTCACTGTTTATTCGTAATACAAGTGCTATCATAACTAATAGGAAAGCCAACAAGTAATTTTTCATCTTTTCTAAAGGTTTGTACTTACTGCCATACAATTGCTCCGACATGTTATTTACATAGTTGCCTACTTATCACTTACATTTTGAGGTTATGAAAAATGTAGAGTAGGCTAAAACACGAACAATTAATGATAAAAAATACTTACGCGTCCGCCAAACGTTCGTAGATAATGTATTTCACTTATAAAACTACCACGAAAAAGTCTTTTACAATAATTTCGTACACAAACTTTTAAAGTGGAACACCGAATTATTTTTTTGTAGAAAATATTACGTTACGAAACATAGACACCGTAGTGAAATGAATAACCAAAGTACAACAGTTAAAGTATGTCAATATTATGCACAAAATACACTGTTAAATTGACAATATAATGTTTTGAAACATTGTAGTCATTGTTTGTTGAAGACAACAGGCAGCTGAGTCGCTCGCCGACTCGCACGAAACTCTGACGAAGTGACGAAGTCATTCGGTCTCTGAACGAATGAGAGCGGGACGGAGCTATACATACAAACGTCATTATTATTAGCTGACTAGCTGACTGAGAGGCCCACGGAGAGGGGCTCCTTTATCTCAGCTGCGCTCTGTGAATGTTTCTTTTGTCTCTTTCGCACGCAATACTATGCGATGTTTATGTAGAGATATTATAGAGTAGTGAGTGACTAGTGAAATATCTAATGGGCGAAAAGTTAGAATGTAGAGTTCTGAAGTTTGTTCGTAAAGTAGATTTATAATCTCCTTTAGAAGAAATTAATATCGTCTCTCCTTTTGTATTGTTTCTATTCCATTGTTTGGTATGCGTTGGACATTGTAGAGCTAGTTTAAAAAAAATATAAGTACACTTTACAAACTTAAAAACTTTAAAATGAAACTAAATCAAAAGATCCTTTCTTACTTACTTCTTGCCATTTGTATCCATAAAACTGATGGATGCGATATCAACTTACTCTAATACAGAAATTTACTCCTTAAAAATTCTAGCAATTGTGATGAATGCTTAGAATGTAGTTTTAGATAGGTACCTACCTACCTACTATGTATGTGAAGTTTATTGTTAAGTGGAATGTGGACTGCAATGACTGCACTAAAGGTGCTCACTCACAGTCATGTGCTCATTAGTGACAAGCTTTTAGGACTATTCCCGTAAATTTACGGGGCGTTGGCAATCGAAAAAGCTTAAACTTGTAACAACTATAGAAGCATGTACAGGAATCGTTGACAGGCCCCGCGTTTTTTTAACCTCCGCAACAAACAAATCCACCAAGTTGCACCTTATCTGTTTATAAAAAACGGCTCAAGAATCGCTGAGCTAATAGCTGGACCACAACCGGTTCACAAAAAGTGTCACCAAGGATGTTGAAGTAGAGAAACAGGACGGTGGACCGTGCATGTTTGGTATCTGGGTTTTCTCACGTATTTTTATTCCATTTCCACATTAGGTTGCCGTACCTACTTTTTTAGGCGCTACCGGAGATCCATTATTTAGATGTAGGTAAGCCTTGACAATTTGTCAGTTTCTTTCAGGTTCTTCTAGCCAGTAAAAGAAATAATTTCCAACCGGGGACGTTTACTTTTGTTTTTCAAATCATACATGACTTTCAACAAGCTTTGTGTTATGGTACTGTACCTATATATGTATTACATTATTATTATTATATTATAGCGTAAAAACCATCATCATCATCCCATGACAACATTACGTCTACTGCTGGACGAGGTCCTCTCCCGATGATTTCCATGCACATTTAGAGGGGAATGCCAATAATCTTAAATTTGATACGCAATCCATGTGTAGTCGGCATTTCGGTTATAAATTTGTGCCTCGTTTGTAATAATGCTGTCTCCCACCATTTAGGTTAGTGAAGTAAAAAAAAAAATTGGAATGCAGCGCACATATGTATATATTTTTTCCTCTTATTTCTATACCGTCTTAGTTTAATAACTATGTGGGACCCAAGACAGAAGGCTAGCAAACCCCCCCCCCCCCGATCTAGCCCAATCGTCACTTATTGAGCTCTTGTCTATTGTCTATTCTGGATGCCGCTGTAGATTAGGATCTACAGCGGCATCTCACAGCTCTAACAGGAATCACAGTGGTGGGAATAACCCGGTATTTCGGTTATAAACAAAATAAATTAAATTAATTCTCTCAAAACTATTTATTCGGTTGTGTATAAAATTAACTATAATATGTATTTCTATTTATACTCATTGGTATTATAACAAAAAGTGGGTTTCACATTTGTTTGCATTGTGAAATTTTGGTGTAGTTTCAGTTACTATGATTCTACATTCATTGGGAACAGTACAGTTTTGTTTGATGCATATTTGAACATTTGAAATTATTATACTTAGAACTAGAACAAATTTCATAACCTACTTAAGTTATTTCTACTTAACAACAACATAATCTCACACAATTACGCGTACAAAGAAAAGGTACGAATAAAAATATTTTAAATGTTTACGACAGTGGTGAATGAGGATTTTTCTAAAAAAAGAAAAACAATCTGTCATAGCGGCTTTACACCCTCAACGTCAGACTCTAGCCGAGAGCCGTTCGTCTCATCTCGACAGGTATCCAAGGCCGACCGAACCCAGACGAGAGGAGGGTGTCTTTTTCTTACTCGCTCTCGCCCAGTCTCGGGGTGTCTCGTAGAGTGTGTACAGCCGCCACTAAAGACAGTGGGAACGAAAGAGATGCAACTACTTTATTGCTCAGACCAAACTTGACGGGCCCGTTGGTGTAGTGGTCAGCATGTCTGCCTCAGCTCCGTAGTCGTGGGTTCGATTCCCACCGCTGACAGGTGCTTAGGTGATGAGCTTTTAAGTACTTGTTGGGTGTGTCTGGGTGTATTATTTATAAAATATAAGTATGTATTTAAATGAAAAAAAAATATATATAAGTAAATATATCTAGTTGTCTGATTTCCATAACACAAGTGCTTCAGCTACTTAACATGGGATTAAAGGCAATGTGTGTGTTGTTGTAAAATATAAATATAAACAAAAATATAAACTGTAAGACTTGCAAGCCGCATACCACCCTCAGTCTGTCTCTTTCCCACCAAAACGTATGGAAAATGATGTACTTCTGGATCCTAACTGTCACTTTTACTACTAAATAATGTTTTAATGAAACGCGCACAGACATTAAAACTCAATATTGTTCACCGGGTGTATAGGCGCGAATATAACCAAAGACTTTAGTTTAGGATTGCAAGTGGTCTGAGTCTTTATTGGATCGTTTGTCTTCAGACTCGCCCTTTTATGTGTTTTTTTTTAAGAAAGCTCCTCTTTGTCCTGTTTTGTGGTTTCATATTAATAAACTGCTGTTGCATATTTTGAATCAATACTAGGGGCTCAAGTCTTTTTTATTTTTTTTAGTACTTAAAATTCTTTATAAATTAAAATAGTCGTGTAAATACGATATTCTAAACGAACGTTAAGGTTTTTCTGGAGGATAGTTATTTATAAGCACTAGTACTTACTAAACTTATATTATCTTAAATACAATAAGTTTTAAGTATACATCTTTGACTAAATTTCGAGTGATACCTTCTTAACTATTATTTTACGATAGTTTTTGAATTAGTCCACGGTTTCAAAATAAAGTTGTCAAAATGTTATTCTATTTATTTTGTTACAATAACAAATTCCGGCTTTTTTTTTCTTGTTCTGTAGATCAAATTTGATGTATCAGTACTGTTACTTGTATCAAAATGTATTATGTACCTATCTCGTAAACAACCTTAGCGACAGGGATTGTGTTCAAAATTGTTATATATTTACGTACTATTTAGCTACTAATATTAAACAGGGCTAGAAGTATTTCGCCGACATTCCACCACTGGTACTAACTGATGACTAAAACATCAACAGACCTACAATCAACAAATAAAGATATTAAATCCATACAAAAGTGTAAAAAATAACGAGGTTTAGTTATATTTCTATTGTTTGCGCAGGTCGCACACCAACGGCTGAATTCTCAAACCTTGTTTCTCTTAGTTATAACTAAAGATGGCGCTAGCTGTACTAGGGGGATAAAAGTCAAGGAAATGACTAACTTCAATCAGTCAGTATTGAAGGTGACAGTTAATATCTATATCGTTTGTTTACATGTTACAAAAGAGTCTGAAGTTTGAATAACTTACCCAATTATTAAAAAAAACTGTACTAAAATACTGACAGAAGTCTCCCTGGACACCTACTAGCGACATCTAGATAAGAAATTTTTGAAGTTTGAAAATTTCCCATTGGTGCATGAAGCTACTGTCTCTCAATATTGTATCAGGAACGACAAGGAAAAAGTGATTTTGAGAAGTGATTAAACATAAAGGAACTTGTATTCTTAAAATTAAAAATACATTTGGGATGGGTCTCAACTATTATCACGGAAAATAACCATTGATGGTAATACTGATACTACATTTCTCATTATTACCATTAAGGTTTTAAGTCTCTAAAACCCGCCGTGCTCTATACGTATTTTAACTCTTTTTGACACAACTAGGGGTCAAATGATTATAGTGAGACTGATTTGTAAGAAACCTGCAGTCTTAGTATTACCATTGCAATGGGTAGGTAATGGTAATGGTGAGACCCATCCTACGTTTGAGAATACGGCCCAAGTTCAATTGCTACGAAAATCTCGGGACCACTAGGTTTAATGAAAATAAAGAGGCGAGAAAGTACCCTATGAATCAAACTATCTCTATTATATAAAAATGAATTGATGTTCGTTAGTCTTGTAAAACTCGACAACGGCTGGACCGATTTCGCAAATTTTGGTCTTGAATTACACGGGAAAGTCCAGGGAAGGTTTAAAAGGTGTATTTCTTCCAACACACAAGGTACAAATCTTCCGACGACAAAATAAATGTTTGCTGGGACAACTAGTCTTCAATTTAGTTAGTGATCTATCAGTTTTGAGGACACTGTACCACTAAAACATCAATAAAATAGAGTTTTGATGATGATATAAAAAAATATCTTTTATGTCTAATGACCTCAGACCAAACCCAACTAGACTTGCATGCAGCGTACCACCTGCAGTCTGTCTCTTTCCCACCAAAATGTATGGAAAATGATGTACTTCTGGATCATAACTGTCACTTTTACTACTAATGGGACAGTTTGGATCCAAAAACAATGATGACTATCCCTAAGCAGTAAAGTGCAGAACATATTTTATCATTCTCATCCACTCCTGAATGTTGTCCGTATTGTTGTCTCGTTTTATCCTCAACGTCAGTTTTTAATGGAGAATTTTTTTTGACGTTTTTCCGACTAATTTTCAGGTGGAGAACTGTCATTACTGTCATACTTTCCATACAACGTTTGACAGTAATGACAATTCTCTGCCCCAAAATCTGGCAGAAAAACATCAAAGAAAATTCCCCATTGCAAGTCTATATAGTTGTTTTTGGTCTGAGCTAGTGACATTCATAAACCTCAACCCTAGGGTGGACCAGATTCTTCACCGAGTGTACATGTTGTTTTACATGTTTAAGCCTTGATGCCCTCGGGCTCCGAAGGCCTTTGCCTTTGCCTTCTCGCGTGAATGTACTTCTCCAAAAGCCACGAGATCGCCGTCAGCCACGTGAAAAAGTTTAGACAATGCAGGGTGACTGCCGTTGATGCGTTGGACTTTATCATACCTGAAAATAAGGTTTAATTGATAACGTCATTAAAAGACAAGAGGCCGCCAGCGCTAAAGTGACCTAAGCCACAGTTTTTAATATTTCGATTTAAGTACTTCGTAAATTCTTTAGGCCAATTATCTATTTTGAAAAAAACCTTGTAGCTGACTGTTGATGCTGGTATTTGTATGAGAATAGCAGACAGCATATTTATCTATGTATGTATATATGTACTATGTAAGTATATCAGTCTCTGGCACCCATAGTATATGGTATCCTAGTTTGGGGTCAGGTGACCGTGTGTAAAAATGTCCGGCATATTTATTTATATCCGTACAAATCGTGCAATACCTATACTATCGATTTGCAAGACTTCCTAAACCGGACAAAAACTTTACTTATTCAAGATAATTTTAAGTTAAAAGTACTCATCATAAATATGTACATACCTAGTTTTCTATGAGATTTCCAGTATTCGACAATCAGTTAAAACTGATACAGATCTCGAATGTTGTATGAAATTCTACATAGCCAATTATGGCACCATACCAGTACGGTCGTACGTTTGTAAGCCGCGACGTAAGGAATTGGAATTTGTGTAAAATGTATTCCTTTTCTAGGCAGATACAGAGTCAGATTATAAATCATGCTTACCAACAATAGGGCCTAAAGTGAGATACGCGATGCCGGCGGTGAGGAGCTGTAGTCCCGAAGCTCCGGGCAGCTTCTGCAGCGGCACGTGAGACGGTATCACCAACGCCATGAACACTGTGCGCAAACCCTTGCCGAAGCCTATCAGCAACGCCACACACATCACCACAGTGAAATGCTGGTTGAAACTCAACACTGCGGAGGTGAAGGAAAAATAACATGAAAAACAAGAAGTAAAGGAAGTAGATACTATACCTATTCTAGTGCTGGGTGAAACTCCATGAAGGATGAGAATGATGATAAGAGAAAATGACATTCGAGTGGATGTAGGAACTCAATGCTACACATAATATATTTTATACTGTCTATATGTACAACAGGTATTTCTTTTGTGGACTAGAACTAGACTAGCCTTTTAATCTGGAAGCGTGTAGGCAGTGCCTCTCTTACCAAATGAGCATTTGTCAAGTACTTTTAATATATTATTGGGAACATTTTTTAAATTCTTTCCGTTTTCTCTATCTCTGAAAATGTTATCGTGTAAATTGAATAAATTGTAACATGTCCATTTCGTGTAGGGGTAGACGATTGATAAAGATTAAAATTATTGCTTACCGACTCTTCCACATGCCATCATTAGCACACCGCACAAGTAGAATGTGTTATTTTCCCATCCAATCTTTCCGGCGACCATTGGTATGCAGAATCTCACACAAATATCTACAGCCGCTAGCAGTGACATAAATGAAGCGACTTGAACTCTGGTTAACCCAAAATCGCCCAATATAAAAGGAGTCAGCAACGAAAAGTTCAGCTCGTTGAAATTGGCTAGAGTCAATCCTAACATTAAATTGACGAAAGTGAAGTCTTTTAGAAGATCTAGATCAAAAAACATAGAGACTTTCTCACAAAAAGTCAATTCTTCCTCTTCCTCTGGATTGTCATCATCTTTTTTGTTTTCTAAGAAGGCACAATCTGTTTCTTCATCGAGCTCACCATTAATTAAAAGTTTTATTTTATCATATTCGGACGGTGTTTCTTTTTCTTTCAGGTATTCTTCTAGTTTCAAGGAAGCCTGTTTTAATACTTCACTTTCATAATTAAAATTGTTAGACTTCCGTCTTTGTTTCGTTTTCATTGATTGGTTACTGTGATTGTCTTTAAGGTATTTTTTTTCGTCTTGCCCATCTTGGTGTTTCCAAGACATATTGCTGTGATTATCTTTGTTATATTTTTCTCCGTACTGGCCATCCATTTTGAATGACCTTAAGCTTTTGCTTCCTACCATATGTTTTTCAGCTTTATCTGCTATAGATTTTGCCTGTTCTGGGTGTATACTTTCGACAACTATCTTTTCTTCAGCTTTTAAATCTTGAGGTGCTTTGAGTGTTGGGCAATCCTCTATTTCCGATTCTGGAATCTGCGCTCCCAATGTGATTGAGTTCTTGCGCTTAGGTTTGTATTCTCTGTCTTGAGACATCACACCTAAATTATTAGAAGAACCTTTTCTAGATTCACCCAAGTATTTCGGTTTAAATTCTCTTTCACCGTCTTTATTTTCAAAACTGTCTAATCGGGCAAATGAGTTTTTCTTCGACTCATTCAAATAAAGAGTTGACGTTTTACGGGATCTACTCTCAGTCAAGTTTGTCATTGACGGTTTTTTGGAATTCATACGTGAAGCATCTCTGGAAGACATTTTACTTTTAGATTGCCTTGATTGACTAAAGTATCCGTCATTCGCTCGGATCATCATAGGGATACCTGGATCTGTTATTTCATAACCGGTATTTATAGGATCATCTTCATTATAAAGATATTGACTAGAGAATGCACTGTGGTTCCTAAATTTAGAAATTCTGCTGAAATATCCCTGATCTTCGTCTTTGGTATTGTCTTTATTGTTTTCTTTAGAATCATCACGGGGTTTCAGTAATTTTTCATCTTCCGGACTTTTATCGTCGGGCTTTTTACTGTGCCACTCCACAGGCTGCAGTAGAAGTGCGAATGCAACAGCGTGCAGCGAAAACCCGCTTATAAGTGCCATCCCTCCGGTCTCCCCGTAATAAGCATAAAGTATATTTATTATTTGCGGCCATACAATGGGCCCGAGACCGGTCATAGTCCAAGACAAACCAGTTGCGAGCCTTCTTCTATTTTTCCAATACGTGTTTAGGGCCAATGCGTTGGCTGAACTACTGATACCAAAAGCAGCACCTGAAGCAAGAAATTAGCAGAGATATATCTATAGAAATACAACTAGATGCTGTCTTAATTTATACAATATATGATACTCTAGATATAAGTTCTTTTGATGAACATTTACAGAAATAGTACACACGATCTAGCAAAAAATATTGTGTACACTGCACGCAAGGCACTCACCATATAGTATTGAAAATGACAGGAAGTAAGTGATGAAGTTGTAGGAGAACGTAGTCATCATAACGGAACAGAACACTAAAATGGCTCCCGTCACGGACACTTGGCGATACGTGAATTTTCTGAACATCGGTCCATTTGCTAGTCCTGCAAAATACAAAACGTTACCTGTATTACATAAACTCAGTATTACATATCAAGAAAGTAAAGTTTATAAAGAGGAAAGAATAGTGTTTTGTATCGATTTTTGTAAGGAATAAACTCAAAAACTTCTGGGCGGATTTAGATAATTCATTCACCATCAGAATGCAACATTATCCTTGAGGCTGCAATAAGCTACATTTTATCGCAAAATTCCCACTGGAACGGAATATAACGCGAGTAACACAGCTCGGTACAGCTGGTCTGTTTTAATATTAAAACGAGATAATATTTGCAATTGCATTTTTGGATGTTAGTACGTATACACTAAAAAACTACCGTCTATAAATTCTATATGTTCCATTATACCAGAGTAAGCTATGATTTATTATATTAGTAGGCTATGATTTATCCTGATTGCAATGCGTCACTTTTGTTACTCGATCTTTATCCATCCGCATATTATTATAAAGTCCATGTCTTTATAATAAGTAATACTTATTATAAGTCAACTAAAATTATATTATTCATTGGCGTCATACACTATAAGGAAAATTATACAGTTTCATTCTAAATGGGTAATTTTCTATGACGTTTTTCTAACAGCTTTTTCGGGCGGTGAAATGTCAACACTGTCAAACTTTGTTTGGAAAGTATGACAGTAATGACAGTTCTACGCCCGAAAATAAATAAAATAAAAAAAAATGGGTAATTTTCAGTAATTTTCTATGACGTTTTTCCGACATTTCCCATTATTATTAATCCCATTTTATCGACATTTACAAACATACACTCACGTTCGTAATCCTCAAAAGGAGGTGGACTGATTTAAGAATCACCAGGACACTCGGACCATCTCAATTAGGTTTTTTTATAGGTGTTAAAGAATATCAAGCAGAGGCAACGTCCTGCCAGCGATGGCGGTGACTTGCGAGACATTTTTTATTTGACATGATTGTTATTTTATTTAGACTTTTTAGTGATTTATTTTGTTTTATAATTATTTTGACATGTCTACACTATAAAGTTGTTAACGAAGCATTAGCGTAAACTGTAGGTGGATATGTGTAAACTGTATTTAAGTAATTTATAAGTTTCTGAATAATAAATGATTTG
>SJJU01005455.1:0-23818 GCA_012932125.1 Conopomorpha cramerella
TGATTTGGTTGAAAATTGTTACGGAGGTAGCTTAACCCATTACCGCCCAGAAGAATACTCTTTAATTGATTTTGACGTTTATTACCAAGTAATAGAGTTTAAAAAACTTGTCAGTCTCCGAGTACTGTGGGTGCTAATGGGTAAAACCAGGAAACGGACATACGATACTTCTTATCCCGATCCTGTGGGACGCGTTGCTATTTAGTGGGTGTTGTAGTTTGTATGAGATACTGAAACTACGCGAATGGAATCGCGGGCCGTCCACTAGTCTATATATATAAAAGAAAGTCGTGTTAGTGACCTACACAATTTATAACTCAAGAACCGCTGAATCGATTTGGTTGAAAATTGGTATGGAGGTAGCGCTAAAACCAGGAAACGGACATAGGATACTTCTTATCCCGATCCTGTGATATAGAGGGTGTTAAAGTTTGTATGAAATAGCCACTACGCAAATGAAATCGCGGGGCGTCCACTAGTATTTTATAAAGTGTAGTCAAAATTATCAAACGATAGTGACTTTAATATTAATCATAATCATATTAAATTTGTTTTTTTGACGGGTCGGTTCTCCCCTCCAGGTTCTCCCCTCCACCTTTTCACCCCGACTCTATGTTAAATTGTTTACCTATAAATAGGTATGAATGGTCCATGACCACGTGTGAGGCTATTATCGCTGCTACGACGTCGGCCTTCCGTCGCGTGTATTTTCAACGCGCAACGCCGTAGTATCGTAAAAAGTAACGACGTCGTACGTTATTACGCTTATAGTCCCGACATAGAAAGATTTCTTTGCTTAGTAGGATCCAGACATTGGCTTATATAAAACCTACAGGGAGTATGATGTTATTATGAAAATATTTGGCTTCTCGACAATGGGGGAAGATGCCATATAAGATATTACTTATCGGCTTAGGTACCTTATCAAAACCACAACATGTCCACTTTTTACAATTAGTCATATTAATCAATAAAAAACTTGTGTCCTGGAACATTTCCTCAAATTATGACTGGATATATGCGATTTGGAAAAATAAAATCGTTTTTGATAACACCTTAGTAAGCGATTTACGCAGTTTTGTTCAGTTTTTTTTTTCTCTCCAGGATGGTGCCGTTAAACACATTACACGAAATTCTAGAAAAAAAAACAGAATTAAGAAAAATGGTATATATGTATGTACATTGTATGTATTATATAATGATCATCTCATTTTGTAACTCTGTAAATCGTTGCCGAAAACGATTTCAAGTGTCAACAAGGTTAGCTGTTTCGTACCTGTCACTTTATTATTGAGTGTTTGTTTAGGTCAGCACATATCGGTGAGTGAAAATAACTCCAAAAGAGACATTATGTCTTGTTGGTTCGCAATCGTTAACACGTTGGCGGACAGTAAAAAAACATAATAGATTTTTTATTGTTATGACAGCTATATCCGTTCACTGTCCGGGAAAGAGTTAACCAGGAGCCTAAGTCTAGTACACTCTGGTAGTTTCATCGCTCTTGCATCACGGCAAACATTGATGTACATTGCTGATTTCATTACTTTCATTTCACTGTCGTTCGTAGTAAAACAGCGATGCACATCGCCAGCCGCTACAATGTCAGAGCGCGAGAGTCTAGCAGAATGGGAGGTATTCTGGCAGGTGGCTTATTACAGTTCTAAGAAATGTCAATAGATGGCACTACCTAGACGGGGTTGTCATTTCATATTTTTATTTTTGTCGACAATTCTAAAATGAGTTTCTCCTTAAGATCATGTCTGATCAGTGCCATCTGTGAGATATTTTGGAACTACTTTTGACATAATTGAAGCTATCAGAAAACATCTCATTAGTCCCTGGGACGTCAAAATACATGTCAAATGATTCACGCGATTTAGTTAGGACAGGAAACCATGAGGCTAATTTTTAGATCTTTTTTTTTATAGAGTAATTCAATTTTCTTTTATGAATCGATAACAAAATAAGAATTACAAGGTTGCTTCGGAACTTTTCGAACAAAATTCCATCCTGCACTATCTACTATCTAAATCTGTTTTGTAATATCAAAATCTGTTTTGTACACAACCCTTTATACATAGTGAGTACTCGGAAGTGATTAGCAAGATTTACTTGTGTTCGGCTAACCTTAGGAAACTTCCTGTCTTCACACTACAACCCACAAGCTCACTTCCAGCTTCTACTTTAGAAGTAGGTAGCTACTTAAACACGAGATGTTTTACCAATAAACGCGCTGCCACTTATACAAAGGTTAACTAATACAGGTTTACTGGACCGGGTTATTCCGTATGTGATTTACTGACAAGCTGGTTAATCTTCTTCATCATGTCAGAGGGCTGGTGTCTACTGCTGGACATATGCCTCCCCCAAGTCGCGCCACAAGGCAAATGTCCCATTTCGGGAAAAACTTCCGGGCCGGATTATAATACAATTATCCAAACAAGGACTTACTTATTTTGTTACAATACAAAGTTGCAATAAATAAACTAAAGTTTTGTATCAAATATGCACCTAATTCAGTTTACGCCTGATAAGTTCGATGAAGTCACCTGATACTAACACTTTCCAGAAAAGTGACCTAGATTTCTAGTATTTCTCTGTACAGCTTTCAAATTAACAAATAGAAGTACGTTCAATCTTTTCACTTGAGTAAGTTTAAATTTAATTTCCACTTAGCAAAATCTAGCTATATTGAAATTGAAGAAGCAGTCTTTAAAAATTCTTTTGACTATTTCTCTTGTTGTTTATGGTTCACTCCATATCGATTTGAATCATTTAGTAGCTGGATTTGCTATCTCGCTACGGCATGGGAAAGAATAGACCCATTTGGAAGCTCACTACGTAATAATTAGCTACTCTATCCGGGCCAGGAGTTTTCCCTTTTACGGAATATTTTTGTAATATTTCTACTTTTGTTTCAATTGACACAGAAACTGCTAAAAATAAACGAATAGCCATAAAATGGAACTCACGGCTCCATGTCTATGTGGGTTTCAGGCGGTTTAATTTTTTAATTGAGTAATCAGCTGATCGACTTTGTATGAAACCTCAAAAATATTTTTCGTCTGTTTTTTTTATCACTATGAACAAGCGTTAGACCACCATCCTGCTTGATGTTAAGCAGCGATGTGTTGTAGACCTCGTAACCTTCTAAAGTAAATAAATCTTGTATCATCCAAAAGTAAAGTAGACCTTGTATCCTCCAAAAGTCAATCAGTAGGGTGATTAGAAACAGAGACCCTGAACTTGCTGGGGTATTTCCGCCCTGTATTCGCCTTGATACTCAAAAAGTTAAAATCCCGGTTCACGAGGAAACAGAAACGTTTGATCTCAACTCTCATTTCAACTCAATTATTGAGAAATTGGCCCTTACTCCACCGTTCATTAACTTTTCACCTCATTCCATTACCCATCGAATGCAAGCACAGAATAGCATAAATATTTACCGCCAGCTTTTGATCTTGTACGAGGATTTGGGCACATACGTCAATGATTGTTCCAAAAGAGAACAAATTAAACGGCTTGAAAGCGCAGCAGGCCTAGGACTCGCCTCAATATAGACACAACATAAAACAAAATATACACCTTGTGCTTGGCTGATATGTCACGCTTCTTGCGACTAAGCTTGTTTTAACAAATCGCAACGCGTTATAATATGTCTTGTCACTTCTTTTTTGGAGCGCTGTGCTAGGGGGCCTGGTAAATGGGAAATATTTTTGTTGGCGACGCCATAGCGTTTTTCTTTTTATAAATATCTTCGTGTTGATTGTACATGAAATAATGAGAAACAGAAGCATTGACACTTCTACTTCTACACTATTAGGTGTATAATTTCTTTGAATCTTTGTAGTTGACGTTTTTGTTTTTCAGAATAAAAAACGTTTTCAGCAAAGTAACTCGTAAGTAGCAGCAAACAAAATATATTGTAAATTTTATACTTCGTGTTAATCTAGGCTTTTTTACTCACCAAACCAAAAAGGACACGTTCATAAAAGTCTCTAATGACAAAAACATATTGGGATTATTTCTTTATCCTATTAATTATTTATCAGAGATAGCTTCATTCGCGAATTGTAGACCTTAAAATAACATAACCGTTGAAAGCTCTCTTTGTTTTGTGGATGTATGCATGAAATTACCTGAAACTTGGCAACCGTTAACACACAGCCGCCGCTTCCTGCTATGAAACTGCTTCCAAACAGCAGTTTGGCACTAAGTGAAACAAGATTTTTTCTCATTTTCGCCCCTACCAGATTTTGGGAGTGTTTTATGTATTCAAAAGTGCACTTTTAAGTGTTCTTTACTGATTGTTTAATAGTGCGTGTGTAGTCTTATTGTTTTTATTTGCATAAGTATGAGTGTGACCATCATCCTTCCGGTTATAACCAGCGTCGTTATTTACGATGAGGAACTCATGCTTTAGGTACCTATTCAGACTTGACCATGACTTCAAGACTATAGTGCGCAGAAAATACAGACTGCGGTATGGCTTATCATTTAACGTGTACTTACTTACTTAGGTCCTAGCATATCCGAGGGGCACATAGGGCCTTGCAGAGATCTTTCCATGTCCCTCGGTCCAGCGCTGCCGTCTTCGCCGTACTCCGGCCAATGCCGCCGTCTTGAGCTTTGAGTCCACGGAGCGCCATCACGTGTGCTTTGATCTTCCTCATCTTCGCTTCCTGCTAGGACGCCAGTCAAAAGCCACAAACGTTTTGACTGACGCGATAAATCCTTTCTTAATTTACTGTCTACTAGTAGTGGGCGTTGACTAACAAGCCGTAGAGCTATTCTCTTAAACAAAATAAAACCATTGTATTCGATTCTAACGCCTTCCATGGTAGATTTTGAAACTATAGCTCGATTTTTCCCCATCGTAAAAACATCCGTGCATTGTTTCACACAACTTAGCAAAATCTAGCTCAGGCTCTGAAATTACTTGTCCGCTTTACCCATCTGGTAAATTGTGCTGTATCAAAACCAATTTATTTTCATATTCGACAGCAATGTCACATTTTGATCACGCCGCAGGTTTTAAATTAAAAACCTTATTGTTCCCAAAACGAGGGTCCGTCGCGAATTTGTCCTAAAAATTTTAGATTTTATTTTACACGGAAATTTCTCTCAAGGATCACCAACCCACCTATCAGAAATTTTCAGAGATATCTAAACTCGGAGAATTTAAGTCCGGGGCGAGTTAGCTGAAGTATTTAATCCACTAAGTTTGCGAAATGCCAAAAAACAAGTTGACTTTACGAAAGTTAGTCTTAGGTTACACCGACGACCTTCTTCGCTTCGGTTGCTGCACAAAATTTAAGCTGAAGTAACATTAATACCTTATATTAAGTATACTGCTCTACTAGTCGACGCCTCGCGATTTCATTCGCGCAGTTCTAGTATTAATTTCTATTAAAAAAAATCCCATGTGTTTTTAGAACCATAACTCCAAAATTAACGTATTCGTCATGTTAACTTCTTCCCCCCTTTTACCCACTTAGTGGATGAATAATTGTGAAAAATCCATTCTTATTTCACGCAAACAACATAAAAAGAATACCTGAGCAACATTACAGCTTTCTACAGTCAAGGCTTTGGGTTGGGCGTTGATGAGTCAGTGATGAATGACTCAGTCAGGACTTTAGTTTTATATATATGTCAGCGCCATCTATTGGCCTATGATGTCAACTAATCATCGGCATCAGTTCGAGACGTAACAAGCACATCATCGATCCTGTGTCCCCGATCCTGATCCCCATGATCCCCACCCCGAACGGGTGTGAGAAGGCTACCAGTCGATCGTGGTGAGGCTTGGACGGAGTCTGGGTATAAACTACGTTACACCGTGCGACCAGGACAGTCTCGGAGTCTCGGACCAGAGCTCGGACGGAGTAGACGTATCAATCGTATCCAGGAACTGTCACGTGTAGTGTGTGTGTGTTAGTGAGTGAGTGTTATCATAGAAAACCATTGCAGAACATTGAATCATAGTGATTTGATTGTTATTCGCGCTATTCCTCGAAATGGCGTATAGTAGTGAGGGAGAGGATGAAAAATCAAGCATATAGATATACCTATTATTATATAAATAGTATACGTACCCATATTAGGTACTTGGAAACTGAAGTGGATCGATTTGGGATTCACGTCAGCGAACAGCAGTTTTAAAGCTGGCTTATTTTCGTAATGTTATGCAGAAACTCTTATCCTTAACACTTTCATGGACACTAAATTTAACACAATACATTTTATATTGCTACCCTGCGACAGCCAGGATGTGTCAGCGAACGTGTTAATACTGGATAATATATTGTGGGTTATCGAAGTTATAATGTCTTTTACTACATTGAACATGAACATGAACACAAAGTTTAAAACAAAGTTGACTCCCGTTGTTTGTCCCTTTAGATCTTTAAAACTACGTATTTTGGTGCAGTTTTCTTAAGTAGATAGAGTGAGGAAGGATTTTTGGAGAAGAGATTTTCATACTGGCAAAACAACGTTTGCAGGATCAGCTAGTTAGTGGTCTTGTACTACGAGGGCCATGCCAAAAGAAATTAGACACTCAAAAGTTACCGACATTATTCTTTATTACATCTATCTATTTTTTTAAATCATAATAAATCATAACACGAAAATCACGCCAAATGAGCTCCATTGTTGCGAAACCTCCAAAATTACCCAAAAAAAATAATTAAAAAAGGAATCCTAACATTTTTCGAGTGTTCCATATTTGAATTTATAAGCAAATAACCTACCTTTACAATGGTGTATAACTGGCCAGTATCGATCAAATGACCATAGATTATCTGAATCTTCTTTTGTCATGACCCTCGTACTAAGTGATGGAACTTCTTACTAAGATTATCTCGGCATATACTTCCCAACCTTTTATTTCAGAAAGGAATACCTGTAAACACTTTACTTCGAGGGATCATCGAGAAACAAATTGAAATGTATGAAAATTAATTAGTCTATGTAAAGATATATTTCAGCGCCTCTCATTCTGTAGTTCTATTTCACTCATTTTGTAGTCACCAGAGAAGGATGAAAATACAAAGATCTGTCCTGTATTCTTTAAACTGCACAACACGTTTGCATATCATGATATCCTTCGACTTGGTACTGTTAGAAAACGTCGGATACATTCGTCGTTTAATACAATGATCGGAGCGAATGGCAATCATTTAGAACCGTTCCATTTAAACTGTCTAGTAGTGTCGTACTGGCGTGCCTCTGGCAATAACCGGCGCCTACTCTAAGTCCCAGAGCGTTATAAAACTTAGACCAAAAACAACTAGACTTGTAATCTTCAAATTATTATCTTTTTTTCTTACCTACGGCATCACGCGTTAACTACTGTATCGATTTCGCTGTTTCCTTTTTTGTTTAGTTTCTTATTGTCAGGAGAAGGTTTTTATGAAAGAAGGAAAATTGCGAGCAAATTCCCACTGTTGTTATGAAAAACTTATCAGTTCACAATTACTCAAGAGTCATGTAAGTACAGTTTGTCTCTTTTAGATTTGATTAGAGCGAAATTATGGTTATTTGAAGAGAGGTCTATGTTTGAGGGGATTTCAGGATACCTACAGGAACCCTTAGGAACGTTGAGAACCAAATATTTTCCTCAAGTTTATTCCATATTGAATTTGTATGCACACAAGTAAGATTTAATTTCATACTACCTGACCCGTTGTTTTGCCAATATACATTACTACTCGTAAATGTGTCCCTCTGCTATTGTATGCATATATTATACTTATAAACCTACCTCAAGATCACTCAATCTATAGAAACCGCATCAAATACCGTTGCGTAGTTTTAAAGATCTAAGCACACATAGGGATAGAGAACAGGAGGCGACTTTTTAATATTTTTATAAAGAGACAAGATTTCAGTTGAAAAAAGATAGACTGACGATGCTACTCTCATTGCAAATCTACTTGTTTTTGGTGTAAGATACTGAACAAGTGCTAACATTTCATGATACAGGCAAAGTGAAAATAGTTAATTTTGTTATATTTTTCTCCTGATAGAGAAAGTTTTATACGTTTACAACTTACTAACTGTATACGTAACTAGTTACAGTTCGGGATAAAATATAGTCTACTTCGGAATGTGTACAAAATTTCATCATGGTCGGTTAAGTAGTTTTCCCGTGAAAGCGTACTCGTAGCGGTACGTAGCGGTAAGCACCTTCGCTTAAGCCATTTTGGGGACACTTCTTGAAGTAGGGTTTACAGAAACGGAAAACTACGGCTTAAAAAGATATTCCACTATCAGCCTGTAGGTATATTTCTACGTTGATTGTATTGGTCTCTGTCAGATAGAGACAACAATACTTTTCTCTCTTTCTTTCGTTCCCCCTTTACCTAAGTATGTTTACTACATTCTGTTGTCTCACACATTTGTCGGGTAATTGGCGAGTACGAGCGCTTGATGGTCGCGTGGGTGACTCTCGAACGGTCCGTCTTCATTTTATGTCATCGTCCTATGAAAATGTCGACGCTCTATAATAATTTTGTTAATATCAGCACAATTTCTAGCGTCAGTTGAAGAGTTTTTGTTTCTATTGCTTTTTTAGTGTGAGTTGAAAGGAGTTTAAATGTTTATGGTAAATAGTCAGCATTCTATTTCATATTTCTGTAATGATAGGTATATAATGACTAAGTTATGTATGAAAAAATGTATGCGAAAAGGGTATGTCAGGACCGTGACAAATGGAGATATGTAGTAGTACAAGTGTATGAATGTATGTATTGTGTGTATGTACTGACTAACGACTATCTACTAAAAACAACCGAGTTTGACTAGACCATAACGGGGTCAGGAAACAGCCTCTAGAAGGATGAAAAAAAAATGTATGATGTATAATTTATTTTATTTATATGATGTAATAATTTATAAGATATGAGCATACATACATTCCCGTTCCCAATACCCATAGATGCTACAGCTACTTCAAGATGAACTATGATGTCAAAAACTTAAACCGGGTATTACAGCGCTAAATTGACTTGTATTTGGTTAATTTCGCGCCGTATAATACCTGTTTTAAAGTTTTACTATAAGTCATTGCGCGTTTTTTTAAATAGTGAATTAGGGTTACTGTGTCTTGTAGTATATTGTTTTGTGTCATATTACTTAACCGTAAGATAATTTTCCTATAGCTATTTATATGACACTGTCAGATTCAAAATCGCTCCATTTCAGACCGACACTTATGTGTTTTGACGGCTTCTAGGAAAATGTCTACGAAGTGCGTCATGTATTAAATCTTGTACATTCTCACACAATAATCAGTACGTGAAGTGTAGCTTGAACACTGTTTATCTCTTTTACACAGACATGATTATAATGAGATATTACTGACGGGCCCGTTGGTGTAGTGGTCAGCATGTCTGCCTCTGCTCCGTAGGGTCGTGGATTCGATTGGATTCGATTCCCACCGCTGACAGGTGCTTAGGTGATGAACTTTTAAGCACTTGTTGGATGTGTCTGGGTGTTTTATTTATATAAGTAAATATATCTCGTTGTCTGATTTCCATAACACAAGTGCTTTAGCTACTCAACATGGGATGAAGGCGATGTGTGTGTTGTTGTAAAATATTTATTTATTACTAGAGGAAATCTGTGCTTGAACTTAATTATAAATAAGCGCCTTCCTCTCCCTTACTATAAGTAACAATTTGCTGTGCCCACCAGGGTCCGCAATGTTGTCATGTACCTATGATATCACATACATGCTTTATCTTAAGTACCTAACATTGTGAAATGCAATTAAATAATTTGAATTTGAATTAACGTAACGATATTTTATAGATGACAATAAAAGAAAAAGTCTAAAAAAGGATAATATTTGTATACCCAAGCTATGTTTAGGCTTAAAAAAGGGCAATTTTGATTGGCATATTCATATTCAAACGAGAGTGAAACATGACAAATTAAATCTAAAATGTTGTACGTACAGAACTAAAACAAACATCGTTTCTATACAAAAACTACTTTCCTATTCATGATAGAATAAATGTGAATATATTTACACAATTATTATATGAAGTAAATGTACCGTTTCCCAGATTTAGAACTGGAATGATGCCAGAATACAAAGCAAGAACTATATATTTTGTAATCTAGATAAATGTCTTATCACTCCAAACGTGAAGGGTTTATTCAACAATATTTCATACATTTTATATGTCAATACAAAATTGTGTATTGGATAGAGTGCAACTACGAGAGCTCGTAGCAAGCTATTTTTAAAATTTTATTGTACCAGTTCTTAATGGTTTTGGTCGTCGTAATTGGTTCCAGTCTCCCAGTCAACATTTGTGTAAATATTTAATTTAGTACAAAACCAAAGAAAAATGGAAAAGCATATAGACGAGGACGACCAAGGATTAAAGAGGTAAGTTCATTGAATAATTGTTGACGATGCAAGAACGAAAACGAAAGTTTAGGGAAACTCGGGAAAATTATAAAATGAGATTTTTACATATAGCATATTATAGTAATCTGAAAATTGCGGTCTAATTTCTGAAGGCATAATATCTAGTATCGGAAAGTAAACGACTTTCCGATACACTCTTGTAACCGTGCGTTTTCACTGACGCCGAAACGTTTTGCAAACATCAGTCACACGCTGTCCACTGTCCAGGGAAAGCACCGAGAGGCGATTTTGTTTTATATAATAACCTTCCCAAAATCACTCTTTCCACGTAAGAAAACCGCATAAAAATCCATTGCGTAGTTTTAAAATTCTAAGCATACATCGGGACAGACAGCGCGAGGCGGCTTTGTTTTATACTAGGTATGTGTTGAGCTAAATCCAGCTACATATGTAATGTAAAACCACGAGTATTGCACTACTGACCTTCTCGAGCAAGCTATCAGTCTTCATTCAGCAACATAACAATGCTTTTAGCATTAGAAATCCATTTATTACATGTAGGTACGTATTTACTAGGAAATGAAGTAGACGTACATAGACTGATAATGTTTGAGTTTTGTACTGTTATCAGTTCAATGTTTACGTACTTTGTTATTAATTAAAAGTCATGTGTGTAAGTAATTATATCGCTAATTAACTCTTGTACGTAGATGGAAGTGTCTACGTTACGTTTTTTTTAATATAATACTTGTTCTATAATTTCATAAAATAACCCGAAAATTTTACTCGATCAGTCAGAATTACCTACTGTATTTGTAAAACATACATGTATACTAGTGGCGAAGCTAGGAGGTAAGCTGGTAGTGAAAAATAGGCACTTAACCAATGCTTATTTAGATTTTTTATTTGTCTTACTTATTTGAGCTATAATAAATCCCTACGCTACTTAATTTCCTTAAAAATGTTTGTTAATATGCTTAGCATAGGTTTGTCTTGTACTACTGGCTTACCCCCTAGCTTCGCCACTAATGTATACATATACTTCAGGCCTGTCTTCCGAAGGGCTAGGCAGAGATTACAGTTCTTCTCTTGTCACTGTCATATTATCACACATCATTTTATACATGACTAGCAAACACGGCGAACTCCGTTTCGCCACCAGATGGCTTCGTTTAGTTTTCCCGCTTTTCTGTTGAAATTTTTCTTAAATTTTCTTTGGTATAAACCTTACGGAGCCTGAGACCTTTCCAACGAATGCAAAACCGTGGAAATCGGTTCATGCGTTCTGAAGTTATAGAGTCAGGGAGGAAAACCCGACTTATTTTTATATAGTAGATCTTCAGTTTCGAGTACTTTTCACGCCACCTTCCGCCACAACATTAGTCCTTCTGAAACGACGTATGTTCTGACTCAATCGATGTACCTATGTGCTTCCGGAGTGCCCTCTACTCCATCACCTATGTAAATCTCTTTCGTTCATAAACTTTTCTTTAATTTAATACAAGGATATTATTTATTACTTCAGAGGCATTAGACTGTTATCATTAACACAGGTTATTAAGTAACCTAGTAATGTAAAACAGTATTTTTAATGTCTTTAAATGTCGTGCTTTCAATGTGTTTGGTACCAATAAACATTTTTTTATTATTATTATTTTTATTTTCATTAAAACAATGTTGTATCCTGTGTTCTTTATTGCTACCAAAACAATGAAGTGCCTACCCTAAAATCTTACACAAAATTAGAGTAGTAAAGAAGCTAGTACGAGTAGATGTGATCCTTACCCTAACGACTCTAATTTTAACGAACAAAGTTTTCGGACATAAAAAAGGAAAAACCCACTTACAAGTAACAAGTCCATCAAACCAGCCGAACAACGCCAGCCGGGGTAGATACATTGGTCAAATTTTATTATCTCATCAAGGGCGAGTTGCTTGGAAGTTAAATTAGTTTCTCAGTTTCAATGAAGACACAACAAGGTGTTTCGTCATGCGAAATTGAATGCTATTTTATTAGAAATAGAGGATGTAGTGCTACCGGTTTAGATTATTTAGTAGAATCATCATCATCTGCTGCTGGGCGAGGACCTTTCCTAATGACTTACATGAACATTTAGGCGGAAATGCCAATAATCGCCACGCTTGGCAGACGGGTTGGCGAACGCAGTAGTGTTGTGGTTTAACCCACAGAGAGCGCTGCTGCCCGTTCTCTGGCGAGTTCCCTCGGTCGCCGCTTACGATCCCCAAGACGAGAAAAGTTGCGCTGGGGTGGTGACATCGTCACCACACGGCTTATAGGTTATATATACAGTGTACGTATTGTGTGTATTATTGCTTTGGCAAATAACCTTATAAGGTCATAATGGAGGACTAAACTACCTACTAAAAGCTACCCACTAAAATAACAACTTGATGACATGGAAATTATTGTTTTGTCAAGTTTTGTCTAGGGATCAAGTACATTTTAGAAGATTGCACTCAATAATATATTTTACAAAAACTGAATTCATTCATTATAATTTATTCAAAATATGAAGATAAGTCATTGATACAAGCAGGGGGAATCAGATAGGAGACCAATCCAGAAGATTAGATTTGATTTAAATAAATTAGATATTTTTTAGAGCTAAAAATGTTTTTGATCCCTAGACGCTTTTGATGTGTGTACATTAAAAAATGCGATCGCCAACCCGCCTGCCAAGCTAGCCGATTACCTATTGGCATCTCCCCCAGTGGACAAGTATGGGCTGATGATGATGATCTCCCCCTCAAATGATCATGAAAATCATTCCTCCGTCCAGCAGTGGTCGTCAGGTGGCTGATAATGATGAAGATATAATCGACACGCATGGTTACATGAACAACTGATCCCTCCAAGCAGTACGTACCTACCTTTACTACCATTACATAGGTATATCTATATAAAGTATGTACGAACGTATCGTTTGCAGACAATTTGTATGCCGGTACACTACAACAATGCAATGGAACAATTAACTGGTTAAAAACAAACGGCTATCTGACATCAACTTAAACTGCCTTTTGTCTACTCCAGCCTATTGGGCTGTCGTTAACAGCGTCGGACCTAGATCATTATAATTTTAATCGACTACACAATACAACAAGGGTTATTTGTCTTGCCGTTTTACAACAACAAAACCGATAATAATTAATACTTTCGCGGACAGTGGTTTACAAAAGAAGTAGGTACTGCGAAATGTCGGTTTACGACGGAAGTGTTAATTTGTTCTCATTATTAAGACTTGTTTAGTAAACTTAATCGGAATTCAAATCAAAATCAAGCGTCTAGCAACATATTTAGAGAAACATTTTTATATACAGGGTGGAAAATAGTTATGGGCCCTGGAGGGGAAC
The DNA here is from genome assembly GCA_012932125.1 of Conopomorpha cramerella. Classification (NCBI taxonomy): domain Eukaryota; kingdom Metazoa; phylum Arthropoda; class Insecta; order Lepidoptera; family Gracillariidae; genus Conopomorpha; species Conopomorpha cramerella. The sequence goes on from SJJU01005455.1 coordinate 13,763, forward strand.
TGCTTTAAATCCTTTAGTTAGCTCATTTTACTGAAAGGAAACATTCCTAATTAACACTCGCTTGTTTTTTTTCAATTTTTATTTCAATTACCAAATAAACGTTTCTTAGACTAAGTTTATCCCAAACGATAAGACTACCGTTTCGTAGCGAGGGTTATTTTTTTATTTTTTAGTCGGTTCGATTCCCGGTTGATACTAGCAAAATATTAAAAATGTTTTAATGCAGTTTTGTTTCTTTTTAAAAATAAAAGAATGTTTCCTTTCAGTAAAATGAGCTAACCAAAGGATTTAAAGCAGTTCGCCTCCAGGGCCCATAACTTTTTTCCACCCTGTATACTAGCGGATCCGTAGGATGTTCTCCTATATGAAAATACTAGGTAGTTTATAGTTATACTGATGTAGAATTAGCATAATTTTCCACGAGCAAAAAAAAGTATTTTTTCTTTCATCAAAAGGATCTCTCTTGAAAATAACAAACACGTAATAAAAATCACGCGAATCAGCTGCTCTCTCGTGATGCCGTGACCAAGAGAAAAAGCGATTCAATTACCATAGCCACACCTCTTCAATTGACAGAAAAGACCATAATAGAACGCAATGTAGGGGTCGCAAATTGTCCAGTTTTATGTTCATGTAACGATGTGTAATAGTGTGGAAAAGTTTACTGCTCTTTGCCACGGCACGTTATCCTAAACAAATAGTTTCAGCATGAACGCCAGAATTCTTTCGCTCCATTGTTAACTGAAATGGTGCCAAAATAGCCCTTATGGCCCTAAGCTTTGAAGTTCGTCGAAGTACCTATTTTATTTGTAATTTACATTCTCATAACGTACAGTTTTAGTTGAGTTTCTATAGTTTTCGTAGCTTAAAATTGAATCCCCATTTGATCGGCTTAGAGATTGACCTTCCAAAATCCGTAGTTAAGCTTATTCACCGTTTGTTGTCTATAGTTTGGGATGTACCCTACTTTACAGTTAGTCAGTCAGTTAGCTGGAATATCCTTTGGTGTAGTTAATTAGCGAATAATGTTCAATCCTTAGTTATTGTTACGTCGTAGGTATGATATAACATACATAGCTTCGTACCTGACTTGTAGATTACAATTCTGATACTAGAAACTAAACCAAGCGCTAATCAGGTAAGTTGAATGTTTTGTCTCACTCTAATTACAAGTGTTGAAAAGAGACAAATGCGTATAATATTTTTATTTCAGCATGTGCCTTAGAGAGATAAGCATATACAAGTTACTTAATAATAGTGACTAAGATTTTTTTTTCGTCAAAAGTTCCATTGTTGTCCAAAACACTGCAGTGTTAATGTTTACTTAACCCAAATAATACAGAAATTATCCATCGAAAAAAAAAACGAAAACGACCAGTGATATTCCGGTCGATATCAGCGTTTAGACATCCATCAAGCTGCCACGATAGCTAACATTCAATTAACAGATTGTTCAAAGCGTCTGTATTCACAATACCAGTATAATTTGACCCAATTTTCATAGTATTTTTCATAGGGTAGAGGTCTAAAGCTTGTCAGAACAGTGCTGCCCAAGGCTGCCAATCTTTCAGAATGCTTCACTTGAAAACACTCGATATCTATTTAATGCGACCCACATTTTCTGAATCCGTAGTAGAAGGTATTTTCGGCTGCGTGACAGGGGTAGGAATTTTTGGATATTTTCAGGTACTTATATGAAATTCCATGTCCACACGTCCCATACTTAAATATGAACGTCGATGTCCGTAATGGTGAACCTGACTGTTCCTAGATTTTGTCGAGGATCTCTTAAACGATATTAAACGGCAACTTTTCAAGATATTACTCTCATATTGGCTGAGGATTCAACCCCTATTGACTTAGATATGGATGCAATATTTTATTTGGTCAATAATAGCAAACCTTCATTGTATAAACTTTGCACGATACCCTCAATGTTTGTTGGAATGAATACAGCCCTCTATGAGAGTATAACTTTGTTAGACAATAGAACGTAAGCTTTACGTCATTGTGGATAAGGTTCAAAATGTTACAGGGGTGTTATTATAATGTCTAGGAACGCTGCGTAGCCGGAGGGCGGAAGGCGTAAAACTTTCAGTACACAGATGAATGAAACAATGTTTGCAGTGCCTTGTTCAGCACAACCTCCTCGCCTTTGTACTTTGTTCCGGAATACTCTATGCTGTTTTTCTTTCCGCCCAGTCTGCAGTGCCGTGGCATATTGCTATTTAATTTCAGGACCAAGTGTGTCCAAAAAAGTCACGATAGACTTTAGCAGTATTTATTTTTTTATTATTTAACTACTTACAAGCGAAGATTGCAAAATAAAGTAAAGAAGATTCGTCCGTTTCTCGTTAGTAGACGTAGAAAACAGACGAAAAATTTGTTAATCCATACTTTTTTATCTAGTTTTTTTTTTCCAGCCAGGTTCCTGTTCCGGCCAGTTGCTTTTGAAAATCTCTTTGCTTTTCTTTGAGAACAAATTCATATTTTCTTCAAAAGAAATGTCTTTAACATTTCTAGTACAGATGGAAGATTCATGATCCGTTTCATGAGAGCGTGTACCTTCTGCGATCTATCTATCCTGTTTTAAATATGCAATTTTGTTGACTTTGTATAATATGAGTCCAATTGGTTTCCTCAGTAGGTTTATTGTGTATGTGGCAATGTCGTTCAATTGATCACTGACGCACTGTCTCTCTTTGCAACATAACAATTGATTGCCCTTAACACGATCATAGGCATTCTATAAACTAGGTCTTCAATTATCTCATACCGACCAGATGGGCGAGGTTCTGAAAGTGGATGTTGTAAATATTGCTGGGAGCCAACATCCATATGTATGTATGAAACATAATTGCACGATATCACGCAAAATGTAGGTCTACAACAACTGCAAGGAAAAGTCTATTAAAAAAATTGGCAGACTCGCTAGAAATATTACAGAAGCAATAAAATTGTGTTCCCAGCTGAACAATATAAAGACAGAGTACCTTTTTTATATCCTCCACTTCACACCGTCACATGCAGATGAAAATATCTGTCAAAAATATACGCTGCACTCAACGCCGCAAATCTTTTATGTCACAAACTTTTACTACCTTCATAATATGGCGGTGAATTTTTATTGATATTTGCGCTCTAATTTTTTTATCTCTAGTTTCACAACTGGCAAGAAATAGAGGCCAAGATGCTGAAGAATATTTCCTGCACAGAGGAAAAACGCGAATTATCTTCATTCGAAATGTCAGCGGAGGTCTTTCGCGGGCAGTTCATTAGCAGTAAATTTCTATTCTTGCCTATCTCATGCATATGTAGGTCTTTTGCTAGAAATAAGTTAGTGCTGTAGCAGATTTTTTTTTGTACGTTGTACCGTATACTTATTTAGAAAGTAGCCGAATTTAAAACAAGTTGTGTGAAATATGCCTGTATGTATAAAGATCTTTGAAACACCTTAACCCTTTCGAGGACATGACCCACCCGTCCACGATATTACAATAAAACCTGTAGTGTCTTAATTTCAGTGTTCAATAATGAATCAACACTTTCGAGGACACTGGAATCAACGCAAAAGAAGTTTATTGTTCTCAGCTCGTCGACTGGTGAGAAGACATACTGAAAGTGTTAATTAAAAACATAATATGAAATCAAATCATAAAAATTCAAGAATCGAAAGAATAATTAGGTGATTAGATTTTTCTTTTTAACCGACTTCAAAAAGAAGGAAGTTCTCAATTTGTCTCTATTTTTTATATTTGTTTCCTCAGAATTTTCACCTGGATGAACTGATTTGAATGTTTTTTTTTATTTGAAAGCTGGTGCTTCCCGTTATTATCCCATATAAATTTTGTTCAGTTCCGACAATGGCATCCATGAGAAAACCACATAATATGTGTGTATTATGTCAAATTTTACTAGTTGAAGTCGGTTCTTTTTTCTTTAAGTTATTTTATTCTATAGTTACTTACTAAATAAGCATGATGCATAAATTCAGAGTCTTTCAAAAATACCCTAGTACATTTTAGCACAAATTCATGTGTATATGTATATTGATACAAACATCCAAAACAATTAAGGAACTGCGAGTCGAAAATGAGGATGGTTTCCTCGTAGCCTTTGTTGAAAAGAAACAACTTTCCAATGACAACTTCCGGATGTGAGGCGAGTTTGTGTATAATTGAGGCGTCGCTGAAGCGTTGTGAGCCGTCACACCACGCCGGATTCAAGAAAAGAGGGCTGCAAACGACAGTTAGGCGCGAGGAACTTTTGGAGTCCGTTTGAGAGGCGACTGTGGGTCAACTTTTGTAGATTCATTTCCACCACTAGACTGGCTTGGCATAAGAATAGATACTGAGAGAATGTTACCACAACGTCTTCAGATAATAGCCCGTACACCGATATGCAGGTGGCTGGCAGGTGCAGGGTTTCGCTGGTGGTTTGACGCTGATTAAAAAAAAAACTTACCTCCTTACAAATAAACGCGTTATCACTTATGCAACGGTTATTATAGGTCTTGAAGAACTGGTTATTCCGTATGTGACATACAACTGACAAGTTAAGCTGAGCTTTGTGTATCCTTGAAATAGTAATTCAACCATTATTTATTGTTTGAATTTGGTTTTTACAAACTAAACAGCTCATTTTCCGAGCGTTGCGATAACAAGTCAGACCAATGAGCTACATACCTACGTCACAGATACGTCACACACATAATACTCCTACGCTAATTTTTCACTTCTTCACATCCCTTTTTTTGTCCAATAATATCGAGAAACGAATTTTGTATTATGAAATTCATAACGGTGCGTCCACTTTTAACCTTTTTTGTCGTTTAGCCGGCCATTCCTGTTCAGGAGTATTTTATAGTAACGTGACGTCACAATTGAAAATAACGGTAATTTCCTTTACTTATTTTTCTTCTTCTTACTTTTTTTACTTAGTTTTAAAATTGGGACACTTTATTTTTAACCGACGAAAAATAGAGTTTTTTTTGTATTACATGAGAGTAGAGTTTGCGCTTTTTAAAGATTAGTCCGTCTTGAATATTTTCCTTTATTGGAATGGTTATTTTTGATTTCTATATCTCGATGGACAAAGGTGATTTTCGATTTCTATATCTCGACGGTTATTTTTTTTGGGAAAAGGTTTTTTTTACTTACCTACTTATAACATCCATTAACGAATAATGAGTCGGTGAGGTACATAAAGCTGCGTTTCCTTCAATCAAAATTTAGTGTTGATAGAAAATTTAGTAACAATCATACCCGTCGATCATAGTGAAAAAAAATTGTGACGAACGCAATTCTCAGGAGAGATCTGCAAATCAACTTCCGAAGCGCTAACCGAGTTATATAATATTTCTGTAACAAGGTTTTTTTTCTCATTTTATAAAGAAATGCGGTATTACGGCGCGAAATTAACCAAGGATAAACTCAGGTCAGCTCGTGGTTTGCTCTGTAACTGTGTCGAAACGTCGAGCGAACAAAAGTAAGCTAAATGCTGATCCTTGGTTAATTTCACGTCGTAGTAAAAACTTCATCCCGGTTTAAACTATTAATTGTAAGGTATTTTTTTACAATTTAATTTCTGGACTTGTTGATGATTTACCGAGGTACGATGATTTTTATGTTTTTATTGCGATATTGGTACAACTCTGCAGTAATCGTAATTATTAACACAAGATAGTTAGTAGCTATTAACAACAATTATACAAGAAGCAATTATGCCCGGTTACCCTTAAACACCCGAGGGTACATTCTGACTTCGTTAGTTTTATACTCTATTGAAACTTGGTAGAGTTGAAAATCGCACATATGTTACACATTTTAAGGATTCCCACGGTTACGCGTTAAGTGGAGTTACTTCTATGATTAGAGGAAATATATAATTATGCTTCTAAACGCCTTCCCGTTCACTTGAATCAATTCAGTTTTGATTGAATCTCGTCAATTGAATGCTAAATACATCTTAATAAGGTTAAGTATTTATCACAATGCATCTCCCATTGTGAAATTAGAATAATAATCACGACAAGCACCTTTGACTGATCCTTATTGGGATATAGCGTGCGCTCATTAAGCGGCTTAACTGACTGATTAAAAAATAAGGTTTCTTGTTCATATGTTTTTTTAACCGATTTTGATGCTTATTTTTTAGTTAAAAAGAAGATTCTAGATCAAATCCAAATTTACTTATAGTCAATCCAACTTTGATCGGTTTTACGTTAAGGAAATCAGGGATATTGTTTTTTAAGTTTATTATTTATGTTAATTTTGTAATAAGGCACCCCGATGCACACGACCTTCGCAAGTTGTCTCTCATCTTGCTCTCCACTTTTCGCCGCCATTAGTACCGTAATGTTGTCAATTTTGACAATGATAATATTGCAATAAGGCGATCTTATCGCTCAGAACACTATCTTCCAGGTAGCCTAATGAGACATTTTTGTTTAATATCTTTTAATTTAGTTTGCTCCTTTCTCAAGAGATGGTGTTTAATTCAGTTTGCTCCTTTTGTGTTCTATGTCGATCATCAATCAACCCTTTGAACGAAACTTCTTGCAACAACTTCAACAAAATATTGATTGCAATATTATGAATTGACATCAACATCCACATTCCTGATCACTATCCTGGTTGACAATCAACACAGAAACTAGTAATCTACGTCATAGAGGAAAATTAGTTTAAAAATGCTCCATTAGTTATCTGGTTTTTTATTGATCCACAGAGTAGGTATGCAAAATATAGTACATACTTAATGGAAGTCTCAGTCCAAATTCGTGTGTCTAATTATACTGAGGTAAAACACGTTAATTTTACAGTGTCGAAATATACCACAGACCCAACCAGGCCAGCTAATTAGATAAGTGCAGGCCAAAAGTTTCCTAAAGAGGCCAGATTCTGATTTTAGATTCTCTTTTTAGAAGCATGCAATGAAACTCATCTCTGATGACGTAAGCATGATAATTATATGGAGTTGACAGATTTCTGTGCTTTTTGCACTCTGGTAATTTAGTCGAAAAACCTGTAAGACTGTGAAATAACTTCTTACAAAATGTTCTCTTAACGTGAGAATTTGGCCCAAATCGGCTACTTCGAGAATAGTCATGTTATTTCTGTTTCTAAAATAAGTTAGTAAGGAAAGAACGAAAATTGCATGAACTGAATAGCTATATCTAACAGAAGATTCATTGTTATTTCGATTTATACTCGTGCCAATTTAATCGACATTGAATTCTGGCATAACAGTACAAGCAACTGCTAACATAAGACTTTATTCGCAAGATTGATGACTATAATAGTGAACGCATAAAAGGCGTGTCAGAAACGCAGCAGAAAGGAGATCGATGGTCTCCGACTGCCCCTTTCAATAACTCGTAACATTATGACTGAAAATTCGGATTTTTTCGATGGATCTTGGCAAAAGGGTTGGTTCTTTTTATTTCCATTAGACCTTTTTTTATCGTCATGGATTCTCCGTCACTGGCAGGGACAACTGCGGGGTTATGTGGGACACGCACGCAATAAAACCCCACGATGACCATTCACACGTTATTGTCGGGGCTCCGGGCACAGCCCACGCCACTACATCCAAGGGTGGTTCCAACCGCGCCAGACCCTTGTGGACTATCTCCAATTATTGTCATGAATATTCACAACACACAAAACACTTGCATAATCAGTAAAGAGGTGGAGAAAAGCTTTGGGAAAAATTATGTTTTGTGGGTCACTTGTAGACAATATTTTATTTTCACTTTACATTTTATTAAAGACTAGTGGACGCCCCGCGATTTCTTTCGCGTAGTTTCAGTATTTCATACAAACTATAACACCCTCTATATAGCGATGCGACCAACAGTATCGGCGTATAAAGTATCCTATGTCCGTCTCCCGGTTCTAAGCTACCTCCCCACCAATTTTCAACAAAGTCGGTTCAGCCGTTCTTGAGTTATAAATGGAATAACTAACACGACTTTCTTTTATATATATGGATTATACACTTCACGCATATTCATTCTAAAATACCCACGGTCGATCAAGCATATTAGACTAGGCGCGGCCGAGACCTACAATACGTATGTGACACCTGATTAGCTGCTCCCAACTACCTACTTATGGTGTATTAATATTTGGGTGATACCTGTCTCAGACCCCAAAATAAGCCCTAGTACCTGTGTATTTTACGAACAAAACTAATAGGCTTAGTAATAAATCTAACCTAACCTAACTAAATTACTAGCTTCACTTCAAATCAATACATAGTATAAAGCAAAGTCGCGTAACAAGTGGGCATTCTGATGCAAACTTAATTTGTTTTATTTAATGTTAATATCATTTAATGCCCTTGAGCTGTTCACCAGTCAGGCATGTATCCGGCCATCAAGCATTTGCTAAATTAGTATTAAGTCATATTTATGTTAAGTATACTTAGCAGTAAGCTTTGTGTTATTCTACTGTATATCTGTATGTTATAACACTTATAAAGATGAAATAAAGAAACTTTGACTTTGACTTTGCCGTGCAGTTGAGTAATTTTGATGTAAAGTACTGGAATAAACCACGACGCATGCAACTGCGTCGAAATGTCGATTAAAATAACAAAGGTGGAGCTTGTCTTTGATTATATTCGCGCCTATATACCCGATGGACAATATTTAATTATAAGATATACTTTTTCGTGTTCGACCAGCACGAACTAGCTTGTACGAACAAACTCGAACTCTTCCCGTATCCCGATTACACTTGTTGAGAAATAAAAGATAATATAACAGTCCAAACTATCTAAGCGTCTGTTTACAATCGCCCGAAATATACCATCCGTTCTCGATATAATCAATCACACTTTGTGCTGACCTCGGCGAGTTATGACGGCTTGGTGGCGAGCCGCTATCGAGTGCTTACGTTATATTATTTATGTATTAGAACACCTAGTATATAGAGCTGTTTAAGATAATTATACATCAACGAGCGAATTTGCGCATGCTACGATATCGTACTACTTGAGTTGAGAGTTCAAACTCCACGTGGAATAGTTGTTGAAACAGATTGATTTTTTGTGAGTTAACTGTATTTTTGTTTTTTTTAAGTACTTTTTCACGAAATGAGAATGATTGATGGATTTGCGCTGATATCATTTTTATGGGTTTATAGACCCATTTTGATGATATTTCTTTTTGTTGTAAAGAAGATGTGCCAGAAATGGTTTTATGATAAAGATATGCAGAATATGATAATATGAAGTTTCTTGGAGTGGATGATTGCAAAACACATAGACAACAGATTACCATAAACAGTTTTTTTTCCGAAATGTGGATTTGGCGGATATTGGAACTATAAGACTCATATACCAGAGTGATCGGGGTTACTGATTCTCGTCGCGCGCAGTCTAAATACTCTGTAATAAAAATACTACTACTACAAATAGGGGGCTACATTATTACATGGAATTATCTAGCAATTAACACATAAACTTTTCACCCAATTAAATAAGCATTACTATTAGTCTTTTGGTCAATGGTGGAACTTGATAGACTCAACGCCATTAAAATATGATCATATGATAGTATTAGGTACGTTAGTGTACACATATGGTATTCATAACCACACACCTTTTGAATTTATTTTTATAAAGTACTAGTGGACGCCCCGCGATTTCATTTGCGTAGTTTAGTTAGTATAGTTAGTAGTGCATTCCAAATTTCAAGCGATTTTTTAAAAATTTTCTCTACGTACAAACCTTTTCTGGACTTCCACAAATAATTCAAGACCAAAATTAGCTAAATGGGTAAACGCATCGTTAAATAAATAAATAAATATTGTACAACAACACACACATTGCCTTCATTCCATGTTAAGTAGCTAAAGCACTTGTGTTATGGAAATCAGACAACGAGATATATTTACTTATATATATTTTTTTCACTTAAATACATACTTATATAAATAAAACACCCAGACACATCCAACAAGTACTTAAAAGCTCATCACCTAAATACCTGCCAGCGGTGGGAATCGAACCCCCGACCCTACGGAGCAGAGGCAGACATGCTGACCA
>SJJU01005456.1:0-20617 GCA_012932125.1 Conopomorpha cramerella
TAATTATAATTGTACAACAGTTTATTAAGTGGTACAGTCGATTTTAGAAACTTCCTTCGTCTTGAAGTCGTTTAAAAACTAAGTACAGTATCGCTTACATTGAGGAAATGCATTTGAGTACATTTAGTTACTATACAAGTTCAAGTTAATGCACAAACACCCACAACAAAGTGAAACACTAAACGAGACCAGTTTGTTAAAACTTTTGGACAAATTTCATAACGCTAATGGAAGTTAGAACATAAATAATAACATTTTGTATAATGTGTAACATTGACATAAATTGTATTAGATAGTTATACTATCGTGGGCACTTTCTTAATTAATAAAGCCGTATGCAGGTACCTACAGTTCATTAACTTTTAGAATATAATTGACAGTCTGTTAATGTGTACTGCTGTCCTTATCTAGTGAAGTATGAAACGAGGGAGATAGAACTACAATATGACAGGCCATCATGTATATTGTAAAAGCCAATGTATGATACTTGATTAAGTTGAAGAAACTGATGAGAAAATACACTTTTAAACTGTATATATTTTCTGAAGACCCTATTAAGTACATTGTGGCAGGTGTCAATGCCCCGGAACCAAAAAAAAAACGACCTCTACCTACGTAAGTACTACCAGAGAATCGAGTTTTTATGGGGAAATCATTTATTTTTTCGTTCCGGGGCATAAACACTTGAAGAAGGGTGTAGAACAGTACACTTTCCGGACTTTAATAACGTTCACCCAGCGTCACAGAAAACTGTGACTAAACGCAGTAAGTCCTTCCGAAGACCAGTCGGTCTTCGATGACAAGAAGTCAAATTTTAAGACTTAGGTAGGTATAGGGGTCTATGTTACCTCTATATACTGCCCGACGGATGTACAGACTAACTTATCACTCTAAGTTTAAACAAACTAACTGTACCGCGTGGACTTAATCACGTTTTTTTTTCTTTCCCGTCGGAATTCCGAGGTAAATATCACCAGGGGAGAGTTTAGCTTCTCGATAAATCGAATAAAGGATTTTTTTAAATTCGTCTTGTAAGAACAGAGAAACACACAATCAAATCTTTCCTCTTTATAATATTATTTATGATATTAGTAGGTATACAGAATGACTTCAGGGTCATGATCCGGACCCACTTTTTCATATTGAGCAAATGTTAGCGATTTCAATGGAATACTTCTTTTTCTGAAAAAAGTGTTTTTTTTTTTTTGTTATAAATGTGCGTGTGACAAAACATTTGCGTAGTTGTAGTATTTCTTTTTAGTGACGCATCCGACAGTACGGGCTGATGATGATGATGATGATCCCACAGTATAGGGATAAAAAGTAGCCTATGTCCTTTCACAGGATCTAAACTATCTTTATACCATTTTCATTTAAATCGGTTCAGTATTTTTGGCGTGAGAGCGAGACAGACAGACGTAACTCTGTTTCGCATTTATAATAGGTATTAGTATGGATTACTTAATGTCTACTACGCACGTGAATTTATCTACTTCATTTGCTTTGTACTTACATAATAGCATTACGCTCCTCCCGAAGGGGTAGTCAGAGACTAACTGTAATGCCACCTGAAGGGGAAGTATTCTTAATACTGTAGATAGAAAAATTGTGTCAAAGAAAACACTCCTTTATTTTTGAAAAGAAAGAAAGAAATATTTTTTTTTAAATCGCTTGTCCGGTTCGAAACGACTAAGATAGGTACAAAGAGGAATGAAATAGCTTGTTTATTTTGTAACAAATTCATTCTGAAACTATTGGACCTGTTTAAATTTAAATTTCTTTCACCAATTACCCTTACGTTTACATCGGCCAAATATTCACACTACAGCATATAAAGTTTGAACTGGCGATAGGACCTATCTGATTTTAAAAGTTCATGGAATTTTTAAATCAAAAAGTACTTATATGATATAGTATATATATATATATAGTATATATACTAATGAAAGTCGTATCATACGAACGGTGCACGGTGTACGGAACGGTTTCTTATCTAGATGTCGCTAGTAGGTGTCCAGGGTGACATCTGTCAGTTATATTTTAGTACGTTTTTTATTATTGGGGTATGTTATTAAAACTTCATACACTTTTGTCACATGTAAACAAACAATAAAAAAAACAACTGTCAAATAACTGTCAAAGTTTTTCTCATATAAACTTCTAGCACCCTTTTTACCTTCTTAGAGGGTGGATTTTACAAAGAAACCTTTCTTGTCTGACGTAAACATCATAATAATAGAACTTCTGTGAATAAGTTCAGCTTCCTTAGGTCAAGGGGTTGGGCTGGGCGTCGATGAGTAAATGAGGAATGAATCTGTTATCTTTTATATACATATCGATCAATTAGAACAAAAGTGACGCAATACGAAATCTGTGTTATAAAATTGAACCTTAACAAAAACATAAAAAACTTACCCCCTTACCAATAAACGCGTTGTTACTTATACAACGGTTATTACAGGTCTACTTGATCTGGTCATCCCGTATTACACATACAACTGACATGTTAAGTTGAGCTTTGTGTATCTTCGAAATAGCAATTACGCCATTATTAGTAAGGCCCTTAAATTACAAAAGCAGCATATTTCGTATTGGATCCCGTCTGTTCTACTCTGTGGATCCCTCTGTACTATGCGTGGAAGAAGATAATCTACCTCTATATATTATGGTAATACAATATAACACACTGCCTCAACAGAATCACGTGTGCATGAATACATACAAAAGGTGAATAAATAGTACTACTGTTTATCAACAAGAGTGCAATTACTAAACACGTTGAATTGAATTATTATTGAATGTATAACAACATTTCGATTACGTACCAGGAGTGCATAGATATTGAACGGTTCATTGGCTCAACTAATCACTCGTAAAGGAAGTACAGTAAGCAACGCATCTCATTATACAACTACATAACAAACTGAGCTATACATACATACAAATACACAAGTGATAAAGGTCAACATAAAATGGACATTCATCTTTTCAATTCCCCTGTAAACACGTTTACTATTCAGAGTGTGGTATTTTGTTTGGCTTCCTTCGAACGCTACAGTCGTTAAGCCGATATCACAAAATAATCCCGTTAATTCGAACACCCTTGGCGTGGGTTAAGACGGATTTCCAATTCGAGTTGAAATATTAGCTCTACGGAAAGTTATACAATGAGGCGTTTGTACTCATTTTCTCTGATATAAAGGTCACTACTAGTTTCTGTGTCGCTTGTCGTGAATTGCGATACTTGTTTATTTTTATTATTTATTTAATACTTTATTGCACTAAAAGTACAATGGGTGGACTTAATACTAAAGTATTCTCTACCAGTCGACCTCACAACATGGAAGAACAAGATGCGATGAAAAATAATGTAATGAGATAAGAGAAGTAAAGGAGAGGACTCCAATTTGTTATTCCCGTGTAATGCTTCACGCTGCATTGAAATGTGTAAAATATTTTGACACGACTTTACGATTGACAACATTATAGATAGACTGTGACAATGACACCGACCTATGATATTATTCTACACAAAGAGTTAATACTTGACTAATGGCAAATCAAATCCCGAGTCCACATGAAAAAAATAAAATTTAAAAAAACTTAGGTATTTACTGCATGTATATCTAAATGCCTCATGTCCAAAATTCTCACAAGGCACTCCATAGAACCTTAGGACCAGAAACACCCTTCGGTGACTTGTAGCATAATAAGGAGTTTAAGAATGTTTGATGGGCCTTCAGTTACAGGTTGCTATGCTAACCTGAATAAACCTCAATATCCAGAACCCATATTCGGTTTCTATGACATGCAAGGAAGAAATTATTGCTGCATTATACTACATCCCAGATCAGAATGGAGTTTGTTTGTTTGTTCCGCTTTCACGCCGTAACTACTGAACCGATTTCTTAGAAATTTTGTAAACTGTATAGTTGGAAATCCGCTTAAAATAATAGGGTACTTTTTATCCCGTAAAAATTGATATTCCCGAGGGAAAACAAAATATTCCTTTATACCGCAATACAACCGAAGTCCATGCGGGCGAAGCCGCGGGCGGAAAGCTAGTAAATAATATAATAGGAGTTATGAAAGCCTTACAGATCTGAAACTTATTCCAAACTAAGTTCTTGATGTAACATTGATACATATATCTAAATATTGTAAGTAACATTACTTTACGACATATTTGGATACATGACAAACGATATACTTAGAAACTTGGTTAGGACTTTATTATAGTACAAACTTTAAAGTTAGTTTAACATCGAAAACAATACCCTCTGTGGATGTTTGTATGGTGATGAAATCTATTTGTATGATTGTGTAAATAAATAAAAATAATACACATATCAAATGTGTCTAGGGATCAAGAACATTTTTAGCTCTAAAAAAATCTAATTTCATTCAATCAAATTTAATCTTCTGGATTGGTCTCCTACCTGATTCCTCATGCCTGTATCAATGACTTATCACCACATTTTGAATAAATTATTAATGAATTCAGTTTTTATTAAATATATTCTTGATTGCAATCTTCTAAATTGCACTTGATCTCTAGACACTTTTGATGTGTGTATAAAAATGTAGGATATCATTGTAAGTTTGTTTGTCAAAGCTAAAACATCTCGAAATTCCCACGGGAACACAATGCACAGAGAGCATCACCGCGTCTAGTATAATATTTAGGAGTGGTAATCGAGCGTTTATTCGTAGTGAGGTGTTACAAAAAGATTTGTACCTTAAGCGGGATTATTTTACCTTTCGCGATCGTTGTATGGAAGATAGTTTAAGTTTCCCTACGGGGATCCCTACTTGTAGATAGATTATTCGACATGGGAATTTTTCGTGGCCCATTTCTGTGAATTTCGGTAAAATGTTATGGACTTTTACCTAAGAAGCATTTAAGATTAGGATAAAGTGTACATTACAGACAGTACTTTTAAATTTAACAAATATACACTTATATTATAAAGAAGACAGAATATCATTTTGCTATAGATATTTGTAACGAAGAAACTCAAAATAAATTTACTTGATAGACTTCGAAAATTCTTTCACCATTAGATTGTTATATTATCCCTCAGCCTAATATAATTTAATATAATACCTAATATAGCTATATTTTGTACCGCAATTCTTACGCGTTACAGCTAGTATTGTATCATCACTCAGAATTAATAGAAGAATTCAAGCCACTCCTGTGTTACAGCTTGTGCCTAGTATAGGAGCAGTCAAACAACATTTTTAACTGTTTTTGAAACTTGTAAAATTTGAAACTCGAGCAGTTTCAAATATTACTGAAGAAAAAAGAAAATTATTATTATTATTAATTAAAATTGAATGTCAGTACGGTATCACGATCAATGAAATACACGTGGTGAAACATGGGCGTTTGCTACGCAAAGCGACTACGCCTACCTCGCTTGGTAATTAAGAGGCTAGAAGTATACTTTTAATCGACTACCTAAAAAAGGAGGATGTTTTATTTCTTTTTTTAATGTTTGTTACCTCAAAACTTTTTACTGGGTGAACCGATTTGGATGATTGTTTTTTTTTAATTTAGTGCTTTTAAATTTTTTCCACGGTATCCGCAAGAAAACCACAAATCTGTCAAAATGTTGTCTGCCTGAAGTCGGTCCTTTTTTATATAAAAAAAAACACTTCACGCCTTTTAATCCCAAACCGGGGTAGGCAGAGGCACTTGCTAAAGCAAATGTCCACGGTTCATCAAGCGTATTTAACCCAACGTGACAGGGGGTGAGCCCATCGCCGTTATAGGGTCACACACCTTGTGGTGTGCGGGTTTCATCACGATGTTGTCCTTCACCGTACGAGCGTTGTGTTGCGTACATAGGCTCTGAAAAAGAGTCCCATTGGGACACGTCCAGTAGCCGGACTCGAACCCGCGACCTCCCCGTTGCAAGTCAAGTATCCGACCAACTGGACCACAGACGCACCGGTCCGGTCCTTTTTTCTGTAAAGTTATTTATTATGTAAACCTACACAGACTAGCTTAAGACATAAAAACCAAGATTTGAAAAATTTATATATTTTTTTTCGTACATTTTTATTTTCCACAGCCAACATGCAATGTCTCTTCTAACGACGTGCTTCAGTCACAAAAAGCCATAAATAGTATAAAGTTACAGTAGAACACAATACCTCTTCATTCACGATCCATTTGTACTGGAAAACTATCATTGCTTTACTCTATGCCTTTTTTTGTACCAACTACGTGAAACAATACACTGTGCTTTTTGTTCGTTCGAAACGAAAAAGACATAAAAGACTCGAGCCGTTAGCGTAGTTCGTAAACTGTATAGAATAAGGTCGTATTTAGAACTGTTTTTTGTTAAAATGTCTGTGTCTGCTAATGCATTATTTGGAGTACATAAAACAGTGGTTTTTGCATCGGATTCATTGAAAACGGGACAGATGGTCTTTGTTCAACGGTTAATTAACTATCAAGCTATGTTGTCCTAGTAATGAGGGTCACAAAAATAATATAATGCATTAAAATGTATGTACCTGGCATGGAATAGAAAATAGGTACGTACGTTTTTGTTTGTTACGAATATACTAAAAAATACATCATCATCATCAGCGCATATTTGTCGACTGCTGACGACTGATTTTCCGTAATTATTTCACCATTAGAATGCCAAAGTAATCTCTAAGTAATATAGGCTATTGGTAATATTTTGGTAATAACTGGTAACTATTCCCATAGGAACGATTACCACGGGAACGGAATAACACGCGAGTGACACCACGCGGCACAGTTATTAATTATTAATCCTTTAATATACTAACGTGCATACAGAATCGAAATTTATTATAACAAAAATATATCTTTTAACACCTCAAAAGATAAACAAAATTGGTTCGCAAAAGTGTTTGTGAGTTTCAATTTGATTTCATTTTGGATAAAGCCAATAGGCGTATAAATTCGCCGATATCGTTTTTTTTAACTTGTGAAGCGACATTTTGAGGCTGAAACATACATCGCTGATAATAATTTAACTTCAAAATGTTGGATTAATCTTGTTGATTGTAAGAAAGACAAAAATCAAAATGTAACTTTCTTATTGGGAAAGAACGAAAAGATTTGCGTATTGTTAAAATTAGCCCCCACTGCGTCGAGTATACCACTAACTTATCTTAATATATAAAAATCCAGTGTCATGATGTTTGTTCCCAATGAACTCTTCACCAAGGCTACCGATATCCACAAAAGATGGCATTTATATGTAATTTCGTCCAATTTGAGAGATAGGATAGTTTATATTTCGTAACATCCACTGCTGGGCATAGGCCACCCCAATATAAAATTAGTAGTATTAGTTATCACAGGACAACGTCTGTCAAGTCCACCAGTTAAAATATAAATCTGCTCCACAAAATTTCGTCATGTCACACATCCCTAAATTAACGATGTTTGTATAAAAAATTGTATCTTATTCCATTTCATTACTCGCTAGTATATTTAATGTAATTTTGCATCCAATACAAGTAACTTGATGTGCTACGCCGTAGTAGACATTACAACCGTAGTCAGTGCTACGCGCGTAGCAGCAGGGATAATTCGTAGCGCGCGAGCTATATTACATTTCACGTAGAAAATTGGATCTCATTTCCTACAAGAGGGAAATAAAGTCAATGCTGATGTGCAGTTGCATTGCCGGTTTTGTTATGTTTAATTTTTTTTTGGATAAACTAAGTCGGCAATAGAATCGGTAGAGTATATTATGTGACGTCTTTGACCGTGAAAAAGGGATGATGCAATACATAAACATGGAAGTGAGAATGAGATGCCGATAACTTTTTGGGTTAACAGACGTTTTAATAATAGTACCTGGACGACCGAGCTTCGCTCGAAGTAAAAAAATCGATTATTTTCCTTCGATTTTTTCATAACCCCATCTCTAGTTACTTCAAAACCAAAACGTCCCCCGCACCATCCTACGTATAGCATAGTATTACTACTCGGCAATAGATGTCAGTAAGAGTCGTATTAACAATTTGAGCAATTTTTCATGCCCGAAAACACGGTTGGAAAGATGTTTTCTAAAAATTAAACCTAGCTAGATCGATTTATCGCCCCCAAATCCCTCTACATACCAAATTTCATGAAAATCGGCGCAGCCGTTTCCGAGATTCCAATTATATATATATATACTAGAATTGCTCGTTTAAAGATAAAGATAAACTTTGTAAGTATTCTAGATTTTTATTAGATACTAGGTTCTTAAGTACGAGATAGAAAAAAAATGTCTACCGGGATTACAAAGTGCTCTGCTAGCTCGGGGTATAATTCGAATCATTTAAGAAAGCTTTTTATATTTAAATTCGTTACTATTATATTTGGTGGGGTAATGGAAAAAAGGCGGTGTCATAATAAGTGAATATTTTCCTTTCGTCTTAAGTTACTTTACGATCAAAGTAAGTTAGAAAGTGACTGTAAATTGTATGCAAACCCCTTAACTTAGAATATACCTATCTCATACATATATCAGGCCCATTTCCCAGAGGTAGGTAGAGACTTAATATATATGAATATCTCGGAACATTTTTCCACACTGTCACATGACCCCAAAGTAGGATTTTCAGTCTTTAAATAATACAACTCAATATTGTTCACCGGGTATATAGGCGCGAATATAATCAAAGACAAGCTCGAGCTTATCTTTGTTATTTTACTCGATGTTTCACTCCTGACCACGACGCATGTTACTGTGTCGAAACCCGGTAGACAATATTGAGTTATAATGTCGGTGCTCGTTTCAATAAAAATGATTTTTACAATAATACACCCAGTATTTATGGTGCCAAAGACTACATACTATATAAATACTGTTTTAAATAGATAAACAAACATTTCAGACGACACTCAATTAAATGCTTCAGCTCATCACGAAAGCATGGTAATCAGACGGGAATCGAATCTGCGGATCGTCATCCTAGAGCACATTGTGATTACGTTGGGTTAAATTAATTTGGTGAATATGTGAGTTTTTGTCAGCATTTACTTAATACTTAATATTTGTATTTTACATTTTTTAGAGCGTATGCGGTCATAATAATTGTGGGTATTATATTTGTGGGATTAGAGATCTCTCGTACTGTCACACAGACAAGTAAGGGGTCTGTTTTCAGAGTTGATGTACGCTACGCTAGTCATACGTGAAGGACAACATTGTCAAGGAAATGCGCATACCATAGGGTGTGGAACCCTGTTACGGTGTTGGCTGACCCCATATAAATGGGACATCTTTTTCAGGCTATGTACGCAAACGCAACTCTAGTACGTGAAGGACAACATCGTTAGAAAACCCGCACCACCACAAGGTGTGTGAACCCTTAACACGATGGGCTCAGCCCATCACGTTGACCCTGTCACGTTGGGTTAAATACACTTGGTAAACCGTGGGCATTTGCTATAGCAAGTGCCTCTGCCTACCTTGCTTTGGGATAAAAGGCGTGGTGTATTTGATTGTATACTTGCAAATGAAAAATGCTCTTTATGATATATGTTTACTTACACTAGCATTTTGTTTGAAATTTCTGGAAACATGTTAATTAGTTTTGAAATAATTTAAGCTTTTACTTCAGTATTTAGTTGCACAAAGGACATTAAAGACAAAATTAATTTAAAATAATATCCTTTTGTTAATCTCATTCAAGAGCTCTACAAGAATAAATCATATTATACTTTGTTTAACAAGTTGGTTCTTGTACGTGTAACGAGAACGTTAAAGTTAACCCTTTCGGGGATACATCTCGCCCCTTGACATGATAACAATAAACCTTCTGTTGTCGTAATTTGAGTATCCAGGAATATGTTAATATTATTATTAATTCATCGACACCCATCCCATGGACCTAAATAACCGAATTTAGACACTACATATGAAATTTTAACTTTCGCATTGTACTTAATATTACAAATGCGAAAGTTTGGATGTATGGATAGATGGATGTTTGTCCTTCTTTCACGCAGTAAGTACTGGACGGATTTTAATGGAATTTGGCAGTACTGTAGCTTATAAACTAGAATAACATATAGGCTACTAGCTTTCCGCCCGCGTGGACTTCGGTTATATTGCGGTATAACGGAATATTTTTGTTTTCCCTCGGGATCATCAATTTTTTTCCGGGATAAAAAGTACCCTATTATTTAAACCGGACTTCTAACTATACGTCTACAAAATTTCAAAGCAATCGGTTCAGTAGTTACGGTGTGAAAGCGGAACAAACAAACAAACTCACTTTCCCATTTATAATATTAGTAAGAAATAAGATATTGGTAAAAGAACGTTTGCCAGGTCAGCTAGTTTATTTTAAAGTCGTGAGGGATTTTTTTTATAATATTATTGTTATTCAACAAACATTTGACCACCATCCTGATGTTAAACTGCGATGTGGTCTACGATGGGTCGCAGATGCTTATTAGGTATCTATTCACTCTTGTCTTGAAGACGTCCACGTTTTAATCTAACACTGAAATGTTATCACAGAGAAGCCATAGATATATACCCTACTACAGTAGTGAAACGTAAACAAGTATAAACTTAGTTACAGAGCGTACCTACCTATCTAACTTCACAAAGGTACAATATTAAAATACAATTGAATATTAAAAAATGGATATTTGAATAACAAAGGGAAGTTTTCGAAGTTAAAAGTGAGCGTCTAATCGGTTCAAAGGCGGGCTTAGAAGTTTTCCATCAAGGGGTTTGGTGTCGGCGAGAAAAAAAAATATTTAAAAAAATGTAACGTTAAAAAAATTCTGTAACGTTCCAAAAAGAAAACCTTTGCTTCTTTGAGAAAAAAAGAAACAGTTGGATTAAATTGTCTATTCTTGTTGTTCTATATACTATTCTAGTCTATTCAATATGCTGTTCTTGTTGTTTAAACGCCAAGATGACGAGCTGTTAATTACTCGTAACTTTATTATTCCGGATTTTTTATGCTCTGTGAACAAACGTTTGACCACAATGCTACTTGATGTTAAACAGCGATGAAGTCTACGATACCTCCTCCAGGCTATAAAGCGCAGGAAACACAGACTCCGGCAAGTCATTCCACATCCTGACGGTTTGTACTATGAAGGTAGACGCAAAACGTTACCAAATTCCGGACTGTACGAAACCGTAATAAGACCTAACAGTAATTAATTAAAAAGGGGGTTGCCCTACAATATTCTCAAATGATTCATGTAAGCACCCTATTTTTGCATTATTACCATTATTAGCACGCAACATTGGTTCATGTTATGTTAAATTATGCCTTCAAAAAAAGGAGTATTTCTCAATTAGACTGTATTTTTATATTTGTTAGTGAATAACTTCGGCGTTTATGAACCGATTAGGATGATTCTTTTTTTGTTGGAAAGAAGATATTCCCAAGGTGGTTCCATAGTAAGGAAATCAGGGTTTGATGATGGTAAACCACATAAATCGAGAACTTCTCGTTGAAATCGCTTCTTTTTTTCATTAAAACCACATATGTGACCGAGAAAAATGGAGATCTGTAATCTCTTCCTATCCCTTTGGGAGACAGGTGTTAATTGTATATACCAAATTAGTAAGAAGACCTAGTATCTTATGAAGGTGAAATAGAAATATAGCAATACTTATTTAATTTTCGAAGTAATAAACTCTGTCTACCGCTCTAGGCGACAGGACCAGTGTTATGTATGCAATAAACGCAATAATTTCAAATCTTCAATAGCCAATGACTGAGGAGGAAATGAATGAGAAAAACTAAAAACATGGCCGCTCCGCCGAGAGAATCGATATAAGTATTTTAATCACGTTTTTATTATTGCAATGTTATGACTTTCCGGTCTAACAGATTTTGTACAAGTTAGTACACTCATGAACAAAATATCCGTGTAATACATAATTTTGAGTACACAACGCATCTAAATATCTTGCAATGAAGGAGAGCTAGCTGAAGGAAAGAAACTGTTTTTTAAAGACAATAAAATAGCGAAAAAGAAAGTTATAAAGTATTGTGGTCTTGTATTCAATATTACATTCAGAATTGTATAATTTATTAGAGTTTATTATAATTTATTAAGGTTTTATATATGTGTGCAATTGGAGAGGCCTATGTCCAGCAGTGGACAAGTATGGGCTGATGATGTGATGTGATGTTATATATGATCTGGAATAATAGCTACTGAGTGTATTTATGGAATAAAATTACCCACCAACAACCTAAATATATAGTGTACAAAAATAAATGCGTCTTTTTAGCAAATCCGAAACACAAGCTCATAACGTTAAATTCAGGAGTTCCCCCTATTTCTGTTTATGTTTCCATCGTCAAATCAAATTTAGACCTCATCAAAATCGGTTCACAAATAACGAATTTATCCGCGAGAACACATACACATAATTAAAATAAAACCACTTGTACTAGCCGCCCGCCCATACATTTTTTTAAAGATCCCTTCGATTTATCAGGTTTGACCTGATTTCCTTATCATCCATCTTGGAATATCTTAGTTCAAACAAAATTACATAAAATTCTCTGTTCATAAACGACGGAGTGGGTATTTCCGATCTCTTACCATAGAGTTTTCACCATGGGGTGAACCTAATAAAGTGAAATGTACATAGAGTGAAAACTCGAAATATGAAACCAAAATCGAGTCCATTTTTAACCCAACTTATGGTAAATTCTCAGATATACGTTTCCCAGTTTCCAACCTGGGGTAAAAACTCTAGGATAGGAAATACCGACGGAGTTATCCGCGAACAAACATAAAAACAAGCATATAATACGCTCAAATTGAAAAGAGAAAGACTCTTTTTTTCGCAGACGCTTAATAAAAATATGTACGTTTTTTTAAATTGAGAAACCATCCTTTTCAGTCATTTTGAAAAACACGAACATTTCCACATTTTCCGACATTCTGTCTCTATTGCAAAAATACCTTCATCGCCAATAAAACTTCGATTTCATTTGATTGACTCACTTCCCAGCGCGTCATACATCTATAACCTTTGACAACCTGTACTTTTGATTCTATCTTTTTTTTATTGTTGGAATTGCCTGGCACTATGTTTTTTTTTACGTACGTTTGTATAAAAATGGGTCAAGCACATGCCTTTTGTGTCAAAAGTAAAGTTTAGAATGGACTAACCTTTCTAGCAATGAACTGTGTAAATATTTGAATGTAAGAAAATTGCCTGAATTTCTAAAGACTGTATACAATCTGAGCTTGCTGATTGACGGTTTCTGTCTTTTTTTAAACGACTTTTAAGGACGTTTCTCGATTGTACCTAAATATGATTTTTCGTTTATGAACCGATTTTTATCTATATAAATTAGAAGGTGGTCCTAAGGTAAGAAAATCAGTATGTAACTATGGCAAATCAACTAAATCGAGGAAAATTAAAAACGTCGTTGGTACAGCTAGAACTGGTTGAAAATACAATACTCATTACTACTTAATTGGGCAAATCATTCGTCATTATCTATAATAGATACTGCTGAATCTAGAGTAAGATCACTTGTGGTATGCAGGTTCTTGGGATAAGGTTCGGCTAAGAAATTTGGAAACTTAGATCAGAAACTGCGCGGATTTTATTTCGAGACTAGAAGATAGTAAACATACAAGGAGTAGGAACCTATTAGCGAAAGATCTTTCGAATTTCCTTACAACGTATAATTGTAATACTATGATACGATATGTACACTATATAACAGTACACTATATACAATGAGGAACAAAAGAGTGTGTTCGAAGAGAAAGATTATAGAATAAAGTGAAATGCATTCCTTTCGTTCATGGTTGCACTTGTGTCAAACCTCATCCCTGAATAATATTCCCAATAATAAAAAAATAACCTAGGAATATTCTTCTATCTAGAGCGAGTATCTAATGTGAAATTAATTATTTCGAACCGAACTTGTTTTTTAACAGTAACTGTCAATTCATACGTGACCTTTCATCAAGCTTTGTTTTCTATTGTATGTAAGCATGTAATTGTTGTAATGAAATAAATAATTTAAATCAATTTTTAAGAAAACGCGCATTGACATGATAATTAAACTAGCACCAAACACACACACAGTTGACAATAGTCGATTTACAAAAAAAAATATTTATAAAAATCCGCCGTTCCTGAAAAACGGAGCAGGAAACCCGACCCCAGGTCTTACTGCGGAAGCAAGAAGTGCAACCGAGAGTCAAATCAAAGTTAAATTATTTATATTAAATATTTAAAACGGGTATTACAGCGCAAAGATTAACCAAAGATAAGCATTCAGCTTACCTTCGTTGTTTGCCCGACGTTTCGACACAGTTACATGTGAGTGGTCGCGTTATAATACCCGTTTTAAACATTTAATATAAATAATTTAACTTTGATTTGACTCTCGGTTGCACTTCCTGCTTCCGCAGTCAGACCTGGAGTCGGGTTTCCTGCTCCGTTTTTCAGGAACGGCGTATTTTAATGAATATTTTTTTTTGTAAATTGACAATTGTGAACCGTGTGAGATTGGTGCTAGTTGTTCTGACACATAAGTGAGTGATGACGTCGCCGCACCGCCGAAATTCCAGAAAATACTTGTTGAAAATTATGCAGTGTGATTTCTCACAGAGGCCATGATTGTACTATGATATCGACATACATAAAAAAAATCACTTATGGCAAAGAGATGAAGTCGGGAATACATTTCAAAACGAAGATTGGCTCATTTTTAGTCTGCTATCATTCCATTCACGTGACGAGCGACCAGCGTTTCGGTATGATCCCGATCTCGGCAGCATTGCTGGACGGCATTTGTTGGCGGTACGTTTTCTGCAGCGACGTTGTTTTGCAACTCCGCTGCCTCCATGGAAATATATGTGAAACAAACACCATGCAGCACTGCTGCCGAGATCGCAATCATACCTTTATCCTTGAACTAGGATATGTATTTCCAAAACAGCTTCTTTGTAATCGTATCTATCGAGCCATGACTGCCAACTTATCGTAAGCGACAAATTGTAAATTTTAAAGGAGAAGGATTTTTTAAATATTTTTGCACGTACATGACACACAGATCTAAAATTTTAAAGAAAACTATATTGACATATAATGTATGAACAATATTTAAAGCAGTATGAAGCGTTACAGTAAAAAACGCCATTTGAGATGAAGAACACAATTTGTGAAAAATTGTCGCTTACGATAATTCGGCGGTCATGGCTCGATGTGTCGCTGATTACGATCCACTTTGGACGTCCATCTACAATCTCAAAAATGACGAGGAAATGGTTATCCTACCGCAGTGGCGTGCACACCATATAAGCAAAAAGACACTGCCTACCTTAGTATTTTGCTACCCGACCTAATAATAATTGTGTTGTTGCTAGATCTTTTTTTGTTGTACTCACGACACAGGCTGACGAAGGTCCTGTGTTTTAGGTATGGTACCTATATTTAGGTGTAATAGGTAAGGTAGCTATACTTCGTAAAGACAAGTTACCTATACATAGGTGTCAATCCTTGGGGATCACTGCCTACCTTGTCGTAAAAGCCAGTGCACGCCACATTCCTACCGTATAGAAAACGCTCTTCTTTGCGTCACTGCAGCGGTCAATATTGGTGGAGCGGCGCTATCCAGCGGAGCCAAAATCGGCAATTTGCATTTTGTGTTTCAGCCCTTAACCCTTTCACTGACACGTCCCGCCTGTCGACGTGATAACAATAAAACTCCTATTGTCTGAAGTCTAGTGTCTGTGAAAGTGTTCAGCTTAACTCTTTCCCGGACAGTGAACGGCTATATCCGTCATAACAATAAAAAATCTATTGTGTTTTTTTACTGACCGCCAATGTGTTAATAAAGTATGGTTCAATTGGACGTACTTACACAGAAAGGACTCAATCCACAAAAAGTTACTACGGAGATATTGAGCTTTAAAGTTGGATGCACTATTGACCCGCCATACATGTGGATTCAGTCAGGATACATAAAAAATAGGTTGTAGTGAACATTTTTGTGTAAATATTTATTTATATAAATAATGCCTTCATATGATAGGCATTGACAACGAAATATACTTTTTAAATAAATTTATAAATAAAACACCCAGACACATCCAACAAGTACTTAAAAGCTCACCCTGCCAGCGGTGGGAATCGAACCCACGGCCCTATGGAGCAGAGGCAGACATGCTGATCACTACACCAACGGGCCCGTCGTATATATGATGGATTATGTCTTAACTTAGCACCCTGGTATAGCTAACTCAATTTCGGGCAACGTGTGGATTGAGTCCTTTCTGTGTAACTACGTCCAAATAAGCTTACGAATAGTAGCTAGATACACTTTTCGGAGATTCAATTGTATTTTTTATTAACACATTGAAGGACATTATAATAGACACATAGATTGTTTTATTGTTGTGAAGGGTATAGCCGTGCGTCCAATGTGAATGTGTTTACGTACGGCACAAGGGTGCACTACCGAGCGTTTTATACAGCAGGCGTTTTATGTGATGATTTAATCTATCGTTTGTATACTTCTGTTTTCTTTGTTAGAACATTTTATAACATTTATCTATATATATCTGTGCATTTACCGGCTGGGATATTTTAGATATTGTTTTTACATTTGTACCTACTGTGCAATAAATATAATATTCTCGTTTAGTAAGACGCATAAAACTTAACACTTCACTTCAAAACCACTGTGTTTTAAAATTATGTATGTATTTATATTATTACTATACTCGTAGCTTACGTAGATAAACAATCTAATATAACAAAGTCACTTTTTATAGAGGTATATCAAAAAATATCTACTTTCTATATTATATCTTATTTATTGGCAATAAATATAAAGAAGATTTTCTTTAAATCTTCGGATTCTTATTATTATTCATTTAATAAATATTTTGGGACGATTTTTTTTGTTTTGCTTCTAACAAACACAACCTAAAATAAACTAGACGCTAAAATAGAATAACACTTTTCATGTTACGAGTATAATGTGTGTTTTGAATTTTCTTGTTATTGTAAGGAGAAAAGACGTGAATATTTTTTATTCGGATATTTTGCAGAACGTTTAATGTACATCTATCTGTATATATTAAAAAATGAATTGATGTTCGTTAGTCTCGCTAAAACTCGAGAACTAGGTCTAGGTCTTGTCTCAATCACACGTGGAAGTTCAGGGAAGGTTTAAAAGGTGTATTTCTTACAATACACTGGGTACAAAAGCGACTATGGCAAAACAAATGTTTGCCGGGACAACTAGTTCCAAATAAAGTGTTACATGCCAGAGTGTAAGAATTTATATTTTATTCCAAAAAGGGCTGTTCTCTAAAGTAGTTGGCTGCAAACGAATGCATATAAGTTTCTTCAATAGATCCTATTAATATAACTACGCAAAACCCTTTAGGTGAAACTCATATATCTTACGAAAGTTTTTTTTTGTCTCATATTTTTTTTTAAAAACATTAGAATACTTATATACTTAAAGTCAAGTCCCTAATCCCTAATGGAGTGAAAAGAACCTTTGGTTATATGTTTCAGGACATTTTCAGCCTTAAGGTTTGGGTGGGCAAATATTAAAAGTGGCGTAATATCCTGTGCATCGCCGAAATATCCGATATCCTTAAGTCGTGTTTTGCTCTGTGTAGTGGACGAAGTGCCTCTGCCTACCACGCTTTGGGATTAAAAGGCGAGAAGTGTATTTTTTTTTTTTGTGGAAGTAATATCGTCTTATATCTTTTAACTTCCTAGACCAGGACGTATTTACTATTTTTTTAATTATGTGATGAAATGCGTTTATGCGTATGTGTTATCCAAATCATTATAAGTGAAAATGAAATCGCGCCGGTGAAAAAAATAATTCAATATCATAATTAGGTGAAGTTAATCAAAATACTTCTGTATTTTGCAAGATGTATTAGCACTTTAATATGTTAATTATTAACAGTTTTCTAATGCAATGTTGTTTTTACATTTTATTTACACGATTGTTCCGAGGCGTAATGTTGAGTCACTCAGGTCAGTGAGCACCCCTTGTGACCCGTTATCTAAAGAAAGGAGATCTATAATTACAATGCATACCTACTAGACACATTTTTTCTTACTAGTCACTACATAATTATTGTTTTAATATTAGTTATTTCTGTTCATTTTATTTAGTAACTAATGGCATTGTTGAAAAAATATTAGTTTATGAAGTTTTTATGTTTTTTTTTTTAAAAAAAACCTTGAAAATTTTTTTCCCGCTTAACCCGGCCAGTGACAACTTATTAAAAAGTTCTAGATTTAAAAAAACTTTTTCGAGAAATCACAACGCACTAATGCACTGGCAACCGAGACGATAACCAAACTTCTTTAGCACAAAGAAAAAGAAATTTAAAAAACTCACCTTGTTACTCCCTTCGATGGTTTGCGAGAAGTGGCAAAGTTGCGTACACTGTGCACTGCACGACCGTTAACTGTTGTCTGAGGCGGCAGGCGCGCTCAACCTTCTACACTGAAATGGGACCGACGTTGGCCACCCCTGCGTTATATAGACGGAAAAAGTGTGAAACGGGCGGCACCCAATGTGGAATATGCTACGCCCCATAGAGCGTGGGTGTTATGACGAAAAAGCGTAGGCTTCATTAGTACATAGTATATAGATTAACGTATGTGCACAAAGTAGGTATATAATCTAGTTGAGAGCGCATTCGGAGCTGAATACGCAAGAATGAGTATTGTACGTAACGTAAGAAAGACCCTTTTTGTAATTCGATAGACAAAGGAACGCTTCGTATTACGATTAAAGTAAGAAATCTATATAGAGAAAGGAATGTGGAAAAAGTTTTTTTAGGTATTTGAAGTACATTGTGCTATTTATACTTGCTGACGTTTCATGTTTTTGTTTTTTTACTACACGAGGAGATGATATGGTAAATTGAGCCCTTATTTGAAGACTACTTGGAGATGGTGTTTAATAACACATCAACATCACTTGGAACGTACGACATCTGCTTAAAGCATAGTAATATTTGGATTTGAAAATGGAAAATCGTTATTTACTTTTGTATAATTTATGGCTATAGACATAATATGATGCAGGTTTGAAAACCGATACACCTAAATAAGTACGAGTATATAAGAAATTGCAAAATGGTCGAATTTTCAAACACTTGCGTATGTAGCTTACCGGGCTAATGCGTAATCTCATTTCTAAATTTAAATTGCATTGATAGCATGCGTTATAAGTTTGTAAACATTAACGTTTGAGAAATCAGACAAAAATAGGAGTATGGTTAAACTTAGTAAATAATACTAGCATAGTAATTTTAACTTAAACCGTATATTAAGTACCCGGTGTGGTACGTAGTAGGCCGTGTGGTGAATAGAATACATGTGTCTCCACCCCAGCCCAACTTTTCATGTCTTGGGTTCGTAAGAAGCGACCGAGCGAACTTTCCAGAGGACGGGCAGCAGCGCTCTCTGTGAGTTAAACCACAACACCACTGCGATCGCCAACCCGCCTGCCAAGCGTGGCGATTATTGATATTTCCCTCCAAATGATCATTGGGAGAGGCCCTCGTCCAGCAGTGGACGTCATTTAAATAAGTAAGTACCTAGTACTTAATATCATCATCTGTCACATGCACACACAATTAAAACTATATAAGAAAGTTGAACCCATTCATTGTTTTCTAGCATTTTGTTAAAGATTGGGACGTGATATACAAAATATATACAGGCAGACTTCAAGGAAAGTAATGAGTATGAATGTGGAAGGATACAAGGGAAGAGGAAGACCAAAGAACGTATGGATGGACTGTGTGGAAAATGATATGTGCGTGAAAGGTGTAACTGCAGAGATGACGAATGATAGAGATGAATGGCGAAAAGAAACGTGTTGCGCCGACCCCACCTAGTGTGGGGGTAAGGGCAGGAAAATGATGATACAGGCTGACTTACGGGTCATGATTCGGACCAACATTTTCTAACTCAGAAAATTGTAGCAATTCCAACAGTATAGTTGTTTTTGTGCCCGAGACATTTTAAATTTTTTTACCGAATATTTCCAACAAAATATGGTCACACAAACATTATTTATAACAACAAAAAACTTTGTTCAAGAAAAAAAGTACCGCATCAAATGACAGCGATTTCAAGCGATTGAAATCGCTTTATAAATTTGATGAGTAAGAAAAATTTGTACTGATAGACCACTTTTTTGCGGACTTTACGCTTAGCGTGAAAGATAACACCGTGTTGAAACCCGCATACCATATTAAGATGTAGAAAATAGGACATCAAGACCCTTATCAAGTTGAATTATAATACATTATGGGCGGCTTTGGCATTAAGTGTCTCTGCCTCTCCTGCTTTGAGAGCAAAAGTCAAAAGTGTATTTTTAACAATACATAAGCATTCAGATTACCTTCGTTGATTGCTCGACCACGACACGAGTATTTCGCTTCATAGTACTCGGTTTAAATTAATCATATATTAAGAGGCATAATAGTAATGTATGAGCGTCTGTAGTCCAGTTGGCCGGATACTTGACTTGTTACCGGGAGGTCGCGGGTTCGAGTCCGGCTACTGGACGTGTACCAATGGGACTCTTTTTCAGAGCCTATGTACGCAAC
>SJJU01005458.1:0-19503 GCA_012932125.1 Conopomorpha cramerella
TGTATTATAGTAGTGTATATATTTATAATAATTATGGATCTATTGATATCTATCACTTTTTACATATTTAGTTTTAAATTTCCTTTACTTATTGTCATTGTAATACTGACCCGCAACTACCTCTTTCTCCCATGTTGTGGGGTTGACTGGTAAATAATACTATTAGTATTCATCATCATCATCAGCTCATACTTGTCCACTGCTGGACATAGGCCTCTCCAATTGCACGCCACTGTGATCGGTTTTCGGCTTCTCGCATCCAGCTTCTGCCAGCCATCTTGCGTATATCATCAGTCCACCTTGCCTGAGGGCGTCCTACACTCTGTTTGCAAGCTGAAGTATCAGTGGGCCGGCCATATTAGCCGTAGAACTGATGACCGTTGGGGAAAACGAGTTCTCGAGTGGAGACCGCGTCTCGGCAAACGAAGTGTAGGATGCCCTCAGGCATGGTGGACTATTAGTATTAAGTCCGCCTATTGTACTTTGTTGCAATGGAGTATTAAATAAATTAATAAAAAAATACGGGTATAAGCACAGCTGTATGTATTCCCCGTCCTTATAACGCAAGTTGTACGTTACTTGAGTTATCTTTCATTGAACTAGTACATAATGAAAATGAGCTTCGAATACCTGAAACATACACCACGTCGGAGGTCAAATAACGATGGTATTGGGAGGGCACGATCAAGTTCATTTGAACGTACGTTAAGTCGATAAAAGGGTCTAAATGTTTATTCAATCACTTTCAGTACTGTTCAACTGTGAATATCATTTCAAGTACATGGAATTAGTTATTGAACTTTCCACATAAGGAGGTTTCATATTAAGGGAGCTCAAAGACATGTT
Source organism: Conopomorpha cramerella (assembly GCA_012932125.1). NCBI lineage: Eukaryota > Metazoa > Arthropoda > Insecta > Lepidoptera > Gracillariidae > Conopomorpha > Conopomorpha cramerella. The sequence goes on from SJJU01005458.1 coordinate 847, forward strand.
TGGTGGTTTATGATTGCTAGACCGCGGTTCGTAATAAGCTTAAACAGGACCAATGATAATTGATCTCCACTGCCTAAGGAATGGCATAGAACCGAAGCTCGAAAAGACGCACGCATTCGTGGCCACCAGTTTTATGGATTTTCAGTCAATACTTCTAATCAGGCGTGTAAAGGAAAATAGCCTGTAATGTTAAAGCGATAAGGTGCACGTGTTTAACGGGGATTTGGCAATTTGCTGACAAGTGAACATTCAGGGATTCCACAGATTAACAGAAACGTTTGTGGTTGATTTTTGTCTGAGTCGACCCGCTCACTCACCTGCAAACTACTTTGGGATTTGTTTTTGGGCTTTTGGAAAGGTTAATGCGTAAAGTAATGGAGGCTATTAATATTGATGCGAAAGTTTGTAATATGTGACACGTGAGTTACCTCTTCATGGAAACAATCATAATCAGCCATATAACGTCCACTGCTGGACGAGGGCCTCCCCGAATGATTTCCGTAATTTGGGGTGAAATGGCAATAATCGCCACGCTTGGCAGGCGAGTTGGCGATCGCAGTGGTGTTGTGGTTTGACTCACAGAGAGCGCTGCTGCCCATTCTCTGGAGAGCTCCCTCAGTCGCCTCTTGCGACCCAATAACGGGAAAAGTTGGGCTGGGGTGGTGACACATGTATTCTGTTCCCCGTCAGCACACGGCTAACGGCATGTATGGATTGGCATGGTCGAATTTATGGTTGAAATTATTCGCCAGAGAGGTTATTTACAAACGTTGTAAAGAAGACAAAATCGATGACGTATCCTATTCTGTGTTTCCTGCGTAGTACAGTCTGAAGGTCTTCAAGTCACTGGGGTAAATAGGTACCTAATGAACAAGTGTGCTCCATCGTAGACCAGATCGCTGCTTAACATCATACAGGATGGTGGTCAAACTTGTACTTTGTGAAAAAAAAAGCATATAGCTGACCCGGCAATATATTTTATAGCCTATATGTTATTCTAGTTTATAAGCTACAATACTGCCAAGTTTCATCAAAATCCGTCCAGTACTTTCTGCGTGAAAGAAGGACAAATATCCATCCATACATCCAGACATCCATCCAAATTTTCGCATTTATATTAGTAGGATAGTCCTAACACCTATCATATTAATACTGTGGGAATTTCAGCAAGTGCCAATTTCTTTTACACCTCTGTCCCTGTTACGACCCTCCCCATCCACTAGCAGTTCAATAAACGTCTCCTAACTTTATAGGTACACATAAGAAACTTTCCCAACAGAAGATAAGTTCGTGAGCGCAAATAAAAGGGACAAACAAAAACAAGATAGTTACCTACTACGTCTTCCGCTCAAGTAAAAACAAATATGGCGACCTGTAGAAACGAATCCCTACGAATAATACGTATTCTAGTCGCGAAGCCCGTTTCATCTCGGAAACACGAGAACTGCAAACAAATTCTCCTATACCCACAACAATTAATACAATAACTTTACATCCATATCTGTTTTTATAAGGCTTCATAAATTGTAGGTTCAGTGAAAAAAACGTAATGTACGCTGTCGCGTGAAAGAGTACGTAGGTGTTCGCATACTGTAGTGTAGTGGAATTTAGTCCCCGGTTGTGCAGGGAGAGATTTTTGTTCTCATTGTGAAACATGGTGCGCCGCCGGCGGCGAGCTCGGGGTCTCCGGGCGCCGACCTGTGATGGCCCTACCATGAGACGCGAATTTATTTCATGGCACTGATTTTTTGTTTGTCATCACATACTTCAATGAAAATGTAATTCCTCATTAATTTTATTCAGAACTAGCTGTCCCGGCAAACTTTTGTTTTGCCATTGGAAGTAGCCTTTGTATCTCGTTTATTGGATGAAATACACCTTTTAAATCTTCCCTGGACTAACTTACACGAATAATTCAAGACCAAAATTAGTCAAATCGGTCCAACCGTTCTCGAGTTTTAGCCAGACTAACGAACGGTAATTCATTTTTATTTATATAGATTTGTATGTCTATACAAATTATCTCTAGATGCGAAGCAAATGGACATTGAAAGAAAACATACATACATACATACACTTCACGCCTGTCTCCCAGAGGGGTAGGCAGAGACTACAGATCTCCCATTTGTCACGGTCCTGACATACCCCTTTCGCTTCATCTACATTCATACATCTTTTCATACATGACCTTCGGTTTCGAGTCCTTTTCACGCCACCTTCGGCCAGGACATCACCAATCTGGTCTGTATTGTCCTTCTGGGGCGACCTCTACTCACTCGGCCCATTACATCACCCATATAAATCTCTTTCGTCAATCGCCTTTCATCCATTCTCTCTATATGCCTAAATCTAGAGATAATTGCGATGATAATTGCGATCTTTCCACAGATTTCGTATATTTTCTATAAATCTTTTATAATATTTAAGTACCTATGGATCTCTGTACTCTCTCAGAGTGAAGGCAGAATACCAGTTCATGTGACAGAACACTGTGACATCATGCGGAGCCGGAAGTATGTGATTATGCAGCATCTCTGTGGTAACCTGTTTATGTTAAATAATTTTATTGTTGATTTCTATGTGTGTGTTGTACTGTTTATTGAAAATAAATGTATGTCTATGACTTTCCACGTCACTTTCCGCCAGGACAAACCAAATCCGAATTACGTGTGTCCTTCTAGGTATCGACTTTGAACTAGCTACAGGTCCTATCTGATTTTAAAAGTTCATGCAATTTTTTAAACAAAAAGTACTAACTCATATAGTAATACTAATCAAACTCGTATCATACTGACGGTTTAGATAGGACGTTTGCCAGTTCATAGTCGGTATGTTCTTCTGTGACGACATTACTTCATCATCATCACGTCAGGCCAACGAGGATCACTGCTGGAATAAAACACTTCACGCCTTTTAATCCCAAATCGGGGTAAGCAGAGATTCTGCTACTATCTAGAAATTGGAGTTTCAATACGAGTGAAGAGCGTCTGTGTTCCAGTTGGTCGGATACTTGACTTGTAACCGGGAGGTCGCGGGTTCGAGTCCGGCTACTGGACTTGTACCAATGGGACTTTTTCAGAGCCTATGTACGCAACGCAACGCTCGTACGGTGAAGGACAACATCGTGATGAAACCCGCACACCACAAAGTGTGTGAACCCTAAAACGGCGATGGGCTCACCCCCTGTCACGTTGGGTTAAATACGCTTGGTGAACCGTGGGCATTTGCTTATTTAGCAAGTGCCTCTGCCTACCCAGCTTTGGGATTAAAAGGCGTGAAGTGTATTTAAGACTCCAAAAAATCTTCATGGTAAGGAACTTGTTGTTTCTTCAACTACTTCAAATGATCTTTTATATTCAAAGCGGGGTATGCGGAGACAGCTCACCGTACGGCGGTGCTGATAACTATTGAGGGAATACATTTTTGTACGTTCTTTTTTCGGTAAACATTGGGTAGTCGAGATTGGCGAAATTGGAGTAGGATGAAAAAAAAAGCGCTGGAGCTGTGACGTTTTTCATGTCGACCTAGGGGTCTAGAGGTTGTTGTCTTCAAGATTGAAGAATGCCAAGTTGTGAATTTGAAAATAATCCGTGTCCTTAAACTTTAATCAGGCAAGGTTAGGTCTTTTTCTGATGGATTTTGGACTCTATTGATGTTTATTATTCTAATTACGGACTGCTTCACATAAACCCAATGTTTATCATCAACTATAGCTTTTAAGTACAATGTGAAATTATTGTTTAATGTTTAAATAGGTATGTGTCCTGTAGTGTTACATACCTTATGTGATTATTCTCTGATAACTTCTCTGTAATCTTTAGATAATTCCAATGAAGACATTTGCGGTTTGCGTCCACTTTCATAGTGCGAACCGCCAGGATGTGGAATGACTTGCCGGAGTCTGTGTTTCCTACGCAGTACAGTCTGAAGGTCTTCAAGTTGCGGGTGAATAGGTACCTTCTGAACAAGTGTGCTCCATCGTAGACCACATCGCTGCTTAACATCAGGCAGAATGGTGATCAAACGCTTGTTCATAGTGATAAAAAAAGACATTCAATTAGGTTCAAAGTATGTGTTGATTGAGTGGGAATATACTAGCCTTTGTTTGATTAAGGGTTAAACATGTGCCAAGTGGTGGTATACAGAGGTCAAATAAACTGGTCAGTTGCATGACGATACGGAATAACTATGATATTAAAAGTTTAAAACGGGTATTATAGCGGGAAAAGATAAGCATTCAGCTTACCTTCGTTGTTTGCCCGACGTTTCGACACAGTTACATGTGTGGTGGTCGCGAGGTGACTGGAGTACGGCGGCGGCGTCGTTCACTGGTTGGCTGCGAATCCGGAACTACCCTCAAAAAGTCGCTGTTTATACACCTCAAACTAACGAAATCAGCTGTACATGTTGCTGCGCGCACGCCGTTGCGGCCCTCAGTCGGGACTAGGTGTGCGCGACGATCGGCGCAAAGTTTCGCCCATATTCAGGCAGGCAGGGCATGGGATGGAGGAGGGTCGATGTTGATCATTTTTCCGCGCCAGGTTTAATTTTGTTTAGCACTGGCTTCCACGTTGATGATAACTTATACGGAATACGGAATCCCGAGTGTAGGGAGCAATGAAATCGTCTCATTTTATTACTGCAACCAGTAGTATACTGAGTCGATTTCATTGCTCCCGAGTGTATTTAGAGAAGGTGCGCTTATTGATAAGGGAGTAACACTATAATATACCGAGTGTAAAAGGATCCCGAGCAATCTCTTAGAATCAAGAGTCTTAGAAACGTTGTTGGGCTCAATTTTTAATGAAACGCGCACAGACATTATAACTCAATATTGTCCACCGGGTATATAGGCGCGAACATAATCAAACACAAACTCGAGCTAACCTTTGTTATTTTACTCGAAGCTTGTCTTTGATTTGATGGGCTCGTCAATATGAACAACCTCTACTATGGCGGAAATGAAATGAAAAAAAATATGTACCTTTTAATGGCAGCATGTATACAGTAGGACCGTAAATAAAACAACTACATTTTAATATATCTTTCTTTAACTATATCAAGGATCTTTCGTTTGACAAGACACAAATCGTTAGGAACAAATCGCTACTAGTTTTGTGCTAGTAAGACAGAATAGCTCCTCGAATTCTCTACAAGAAAAAGTTTCGTTTATTGTATTTTTAATATCGGAGTTCGCTCAGTATCCGCTACTTTCAGATATCTGATGAAACTTCTTGAAAAGGGGATTAGATATAAATCGGTGGGTGGTTTATATTATTCATTATTATTTAACTCCGTCGTAAAAACGACGTGTGTTATAAGTTTAACGTGTCAGTGTGTGTATGTGTGTGTATGAGGCAACGTAGCTCCCAGACGAGTATAGTTCGTGCATTTATTTACATTTGTCACATATATACAAATTACATTACATCTGAACAACACTATAAAAAACCATTAAAAATATCAAATAGAAGATAGACGAGTTGGACGTGGTAAATGCAAAAGGGCTCTGATTCAGCATGTGCTGGGAATAATGTGGATACACACAGCGTTCCCAGCGCTGATCTTACATCAGTACCCGTGACTAAAATATTGTAATGTTATGTCATTGGATATTGTAGTAAATAATTAAATAAAGTATGTCATATAATATTAATGTAAGTAGGTACATGTCAAGTGTAACAGTAAAAATGTCAGTAAAATAGGATTAGGTATGTTAAAGGTATTAATAATAAAAATTTAAAAAAATGTTATAAAATAAAAATAGAAAATGTTATAAAATGAAATGAAGTAAGGAAATGTCGAGCCATAATATTTAAGTAGATTTTTGCGTTTTTTATAATAATTATTTGTAATTATATTTAAAAGTCACTTTTGAGGAATGATTTCATGAATGCGCGCGGGCCTTAGATGTGTGAGTCGTATATGGACACGCTAGTTGACAGTTCAAACGAACAAAACTGCCACACACACATATCTAAGGATCGCGCGCATTCATGAAATGCACGAACTATAATACGATTTGAATACGGTTTTTTTGTTGTTTGAAAGCTGATTTGATCGAGCGTGTTCTTAGCTATGTTTGATCCATATCTGTTCACCCACTCAAAAGTTATGGGTGTTGAAAGTGGGGATGAACATTTTTACTTAAATAAATATGTCCAAGTATCAAATGAATGAGCAAAACACAAACTTTTTAAATCGGGGTTTTTTTAAAAATGGCAATCTACTAGTTTACTTATTTATCTTCTTACTTTTTATTAATAAATATACACTTCACGCCTTTTAATCCCAAAGCGGGGTAGGCAGAGGCACTTGCTTAAGCAAATGCCCACGGTTCACCAAGCGTATGTAACCCAACGTGACAGGGGGTGAGCTCATCGTCGTTATAGGGTTCACACACCTTGTTGTGTGCGGGTTTCATCACGATGTTGTCCTTCACCGTACAAGCGTTGCGTAGCGTACATAGGCTCTGAAAAGAGTCCCATTGATACGCGTCCAGTAGCCGGACTCGAACCCTTATCCGACCAATTGGACCACAGACGATTCTTACTTTTTAATTTTAGGAATAATTTGCGAAATCTGTCCACCCGTTCCGGAGTTATAACATTACAACGTGGCATTGACTTTTATATATCGCACAGTTAGAACAAAAAATGACAGAAAACAAAATATGTCATTTTATGAAATTGAACCTTAACATAAAAGATACAGAACTTAAATTTAATATTTGGTCATTTTTGTTCTAACTGTGCGATATATTGATAAAGTAATACTAGATTAAGAATAAAAATATATTTAGAAATATTAGTTCATAAGTTTAATTCCCTGTGTTCCCATTGTTGTGACTTAATGCCTAAATGTAAGGTTTAAATGTAAGATCCGCTGTACACTTGGAAAGTAATAAAGATACTTGATGCTTGAGACAATACACCTGCCCTGTGTTAGTACACCGCGGCACTGTTCACCCGGCCGGAACGAAGTTTTATAGAGTCTTCAAATATTTACGGCTGTAGAATTGAAAACCAACTCCGCTCCTTAAACATCGCAACAATACCAATTTGACCTGACCTTTTTCTAAAAGGCGATCCTAATAAAACCTGGGCCATGTTAGTGCACAAAATAGTCTAGGAGATTGTGTGACTGTCGCCTTACCCACAGCTATCTCGGACTCTCTGCATTAATGAACAACAGAAAGTATAAATATCTGAACAAAAACCCGGCGGGGTAGAAACACGTTAAAAGTTGGGTGTTTTTAAAAAAGCTATTTAACTGAATGCTAACTAAAATACAGGGTGCAACGGAAGCAAAAACTTTGACTATTCATATCCTAGTAGAGTCAGACGTTCAAAATCTATTTAGGAAAGGATTTTAGCTAGCTAAATTTATCACACAGAGCAAGGGACGTTCGTTTTTTTGTAAGACGCTCTTCACTGACATTGGGTTGTGTTAAAACTATGTTTTATACTCTTTTTTATTCGCTAATATTAGCCTGTCATATTTTTGTAAACATGTCTTTTTGACATTTATTTTGATATTTACTGGACGTGTACCAATGAGACTCTTTTTCAGAGCCTATGTACGCAACGCAACGCTCGTACGGTGAAGGACAACATCGTGATGAAACCCGCACACCACAAGGTGTGTGAACCATATAACAGCGATGGGCTCACCCCCTGTCACGTTGGGTTAAATACGCTTGGTGAACCGTGGGCATTTGCATACTAAGCAAGTGCCTCTGCCTACCACTCTTTGGGATTAAAGGCGTGAAGTGTATTTATTTTTTATTTTTTTAAGTTCACCCAATCAAAAGTTTTGAGATAACAAACATAAAATGTCGAATTGATTTTTGAAGTCAGTTACAAATCAGTTTAAACAAATGTACTAACAAAATACTGCGTTGTATTTCAATTTATAAGAGGAATTAATTCGTAAATGAATGAAACAGGATCGCAGCCATTAGCGCTCGGCAACTAGACACCATCGCTCCCGGGCCCCGGGGGATGAGGTGTCAAGTACAAACTAGTCTGTAGAATCCACTATTACATACATACATACACTTCACGCCTGTCTCCCAGAGGGGTAGGCAGAGACTACAGATCTCCATTTGTCACGGGCCTGACATACCCTTTCGCTTCATCTACATTCATACATCTTTTCATACATGACCTCCGGTTTCGAGTACTTTTCACGCCACCTTCGGTCAGGACATCACCAATCTGGTCTTTATATGTCCTTCTGGGGCGACCTCTACTCACCCGGCCCATTACATCACCCATATAATCTCTTTCGTCAATCGACTTTCATCCATTCTCTCCATATGCCCAAACCACCGAAGCATGCCCTTTTCAATCTTGGTCACTACGTCTTTCTTCAAACTTTCCACTATTAAAATCATCATATCAGCCTAGTGACGTCCACTGATGGTCATAAGCCGTAATGGAAAAAATAAATCCATCATCATCATCATCAGCCCATACCTGTTCACTGCTGGACATAGGCCTCTCCAATCCATACCCATACAAAAAGTCATATCCCGAGGCGAACAAAAAATGTCTATTAAAATGTTTTGTTTATTTGGGAAATCAGAATCAATAAAAATAATTTAAATAACACTTAGAAATTTTACATATTCCAAAACAGTTTATGCTTCTAAGTAGATTATATTATTTTCATTAGTACTCTTGATCAGACACAACACTAAGTTTCATTAAAGATTTTAAAGATTTGAAGATTTTGGTAATTTTCTTTTTATAAAATAAATTACATAGAATTTTATTGATACAAACAAAAATAAAAAAAATATGAAAAAAGTAACAAATATAAATTACAAACAGTATCCACCACCATTTTTCGTCAAAATACTTATGCATCTAAACAGACAAGGCATCCACAGTATGTTTCGTCATTTATAAAGATTTACACACATAAATTAACTATTTACTATTATATAAAAATTAACAAAAAAAACTTTGATAAAAGTTAATGTAGACATTATATATTATAAAAGTTGTTCGTATGGATGAGTCCAACAACGTTTCTAAGACCATTGCTCGGGGTCCTTTTACACGCAGTATATACTCGTATTACTATACTATAACTATACCTATTAGTAGGAATAAAATGTTAGAAGATCTGAACCGGGAAAGAGCGTCTGTGGTCCAGTTGGTCCGATACTTGACTTGTTATCGGGAGGTCGCGGGTTCGAATCCGGCTACTGCACGTGTACCAATGGGACTCTTTTTCAGAGCCTATGTACGCAACGCAACGCTCGTACGGCGAAGGACAACATCGTCATCAACTCGCACACAATGAGGTGTGCGAACCCTATAACGGCGATGGGCTCATCCCCTGTCACGTTGGGTTAAATACGCTTGGTGAACAGTGGGCATTTGCTTTAGCAAGTGCCTCTGTCTACCCCGCTTTGGGATTAAAAGGAGTGAAGTGTATATATTTTTTTCAGATCTGAACCAGTAACTAAACATTGCCATAAATACATCTTTTTTGCCAGAAACGCGCACTGACTAACTGTGTCGAAACGTCGGGCCAATAACGAAGTTAAAGTCAAAATTTCTTTATTTCATCGTTATAAGTGTTATAACATACAGATATACAGTAGCATAACACAAAGCTTGATGAACGCCAGTCGAGTCCGCGTAAACTACCATTCTCTCAGCTAGTCATTTTCCTTAGTTCTCAAGGCAAAAAAACAATTCCATTTATCTGAAAGTAGAAAAAAAATCGAACTTGTTCTCGGCAGTATTTTTTCTGAGATAAGAAATCAACGAAACCCTAATGGTTTTGTTTTCTATAAGAATGTATACAGGTCACTGTAACTTGATCACCAGAAGATCCATTGGAGCATTTTTGCAACTTTTTGCCATAAGAAGCGTACTGCTGTTACTTTCCTTCCTCCAGGTTCTATTATATTTTTTTTAATAAATATTTTTTACTACAACAACACACACATTGCCTTCATCCCATGTTGAGTAGCTAAAGCACTTGTGTTATGGAAATCAGACAACGATATATATTTACTTATCTATATATTTTTTCATTTAAAAACGTACTTATATAAATAAAACACCCAGACACATCCAACAAATACTTAAAAGCTCATCAGCTAAGCACTTATCAGCGGTGGGAATCGAACCCACGACCCTACGGAGCGACTATTGAGTATTGAGAAAGATATTGAGCAGAGGTAGACATGCTGACCACTACACCAACGGGCCCGTTGAAATCTTACCGCAGTTATCTTACTGGTTTTTCGTTATTTCTATACCGTCTATGACTGTTAGACCCAAGAGTACGGCTACGTTTCTCCGGTGATCCAGCCCAGTGGTCACTGATTGGCTTCCCATATATTCTGTACGCCGCTATTAATCCTACAGAAGACACAGCGATGGGAAAGCGGGATGAGTTATCCCTAACTGTACACGTGATAGAGCACACAATACTGCATTGCTAGTGATCGCATTTACGTGAAAATATTTCCAGCCTTTTGAGAGTATGGAAAGCCTTTGGTGGCATTGGCACCAGCATTAATAAAAAAAAAAAATAATAATTTAATTTTTTTTCAACAGCGTCTGTGGTCCAGTTGGTCGGATACTTGACTTGTAACCCGGAGGTCGCGGGTTCGAGTCCGGCTACTGGACGTGTACCAATGGGACTCTTTTCAGAGTCTATGTGCGCAACGCAACGCTTGTACGGTGAAGGACAACATCGTGATGAAACCCGCACACCACAAGGTGTGTGAACCCTATAACGGCGATGGGCTCACTACCTGTCACGTTAGGTTAAATATACTTGGTGAACTGTGGGCATTTATTTAGCAAGTGCCTCTACCTACCCCGCTTTGGGATTAAAAGGCGTGAAGTGTGAATTGTAAATTACTTATTAAAAGTAAATATGTAAAAAAACTAAAGAGGCTGCTTATCAGCCAGTCGCCAACCATGGGCGATAAAATATGTTTGGAAACCATAAAATTACAGTACCTAATTAAACCCACTATTTAACACTTTAACAGACCTATGAGCCCAATGTAGGCCCATGTCGTGGCATGGCTCCAAGTCCGCGAGCCCACAATAAATAAATAAATATTTTACAACAACACACATATTGCCTTCATTCCATGTTAAGTAGCTAAAGCACTTGTGTTATGGAAATCAGACAACGAGATATATTTACTTATATACAGTTTTTTTCCCATTTAAATATATACTTATATAAATAAAACACCCAGACACATCCAACAAGTGCTTAAAAGCTCATCACCTAAGCACCTGTCAGCGGTGGGAATCAAACCCACGACCCTAGGGAGCAGAGGCAGAGATGCTGACCACTACACCAACGGGCCCGAAAATGGATTAACTATTTAGTGCTTTGTTTTATTTTTTTATCGTGTACGATAGTCGGGAAGTTTACAGTTTTAGGTCTTATTATTGAAGTATTTGCTGTGCGAAAATCATCAAAACAATAAAAAAATAGTATTTTATTTTATCACCATGAATAAGTGTACATTTAATCTATGTAAATTAATAACTAATCTGTCCGGACATTATGTAATAGTTTTTTAGCTTTTTATGGGGGACTCGAGTGGAGACCGCGTCTTGGCTAACGGAGTGTAGGACCCCATCAGGCAAGGTGGACTGATGATATACGCAAGATGGCTGACAGAAGCTGGATGCGAGAAGCCGAAAACAGATTCCAGTGGCGTGCAATTGGAGAGGCCTATGTCCTGCAGTGGACAAGTATGGGCTGATGATGATGATGATTATGGGGGGCTGTGAACGTGTTAATTATTTAGTACCTTGATTAACAGTGAAATCCAAACTAGCGAATCCTCATTCCTACGCACTTGTTACACAAACATAATATGATATTACGAACAATCACAAAATATACTGACATCCATTAAGCTTCAGCCTTCTCGTATTGTAGGTACGTCATTAGCATATTAATTGAGTTTGCAACAGAACATAACATCATTTCACTATTTCAATAGGTAATAATAACAATACTATATATTTACTGCATAGCAATCAATTGCATACAAATATTCTCTATTTGGTGAATTCAATCTGGAATTACTGGTTTGTGACAGCACACATATTAATATTCGCATAAAAGTATAAATTTAAATTACATGCGATTAAAATATAAACTTCATTACAATGTTATTAGAGGACGAGCCGCGATTTAATTCGTTTGGTTTTAGAATCCATTTTTATTTAAAAAAACACTAACCTTGTGATGTGCAAGGAGTTCCATAGAATCCGGTCTGTCATCGCATGGAATACCTAACTACACACATCAAAAGTGTCTAGAGATCAAGTACATTTTAGAAGATAGCAATCAAGAATGTATTTTACAAAAACTGAATTCATTCATAATTTATTTAAAATGTGGTGATAAGTCATTGATACAGGCATGGGGAATTAGGTAGGAGACCAATGCAGAACATTAGATTTGATTTAAGTAAATTAGATTTTTTTTAGAGCTAAAAATGTTCTTGATCCCTAGACATTTTTGATGTGTGTATAATCGAAATCGAAATACGTATGTTTGTTGCGCTGTATTCTGTTGTGGGTTAGTCGATGCAGGTAAACACTTTGGATCGTTTATGTACAATATATTCACAAATAAGTTATTTACAGACATTAAATAAAATAAGTTATAAGGCTCACCCCTTGTCACGTTGGGTTAAATACGCTTGGTGAACCGTGGGTATTTGCTTTAGCAAGTGCCTCTGCCTACCCCTCTTTGGGATTAAAGGCGTGAAGTGTATTATTTTTTTTTTAAATAAAATAAGAAAAGGATGGACAGCACAAATACAAAGAACAGATAGTTAAGGAGAATGTCAGATGAGTGTTGATTTTTACAATAATGGTTGTCATAGGTACAGTCAAGGAATTCACCACACTGTCAATAACTAACGACACCTGCTACGACAGACTATGTACAATTGATATATTTTATTTTAAACTGTGTTATCACGTAAGTGACTTACCCCCCTTACCAATAAACGCGTTGTCACGTATACAACGGTTATTACAGGTCTACTTGAACTGGTTATTCCGTATTTGACATACAACTGACAAGTTAGGTTGAGCTTTGTGTATTGTAGAAATAGCAATTCTGCCATTATTAGTAAGGCCCTTAATGTCTTAAGATTATTTAAACGTAAAACCTACCACTAAGTTTCGGAGTTTAAGTTACGTTGAACTCAGAGCTACGTCATAGTAGCGTAGTCACCTACGCCGTAGCAGCGTAGTCATATAGGTACTTCGTAGCGGCGTTTATTCCGGTCATTCACTCGAGGGTGGACATTTAGAACGCGTCTGAGAATCCTTTCTACAATATAAATATTACTTTTTATTGTATGACAGGATGGATGCTTCATGAGCGTCTTCCGACAATCCACCCTAGGCTGGATCCTCAATAAGTCCCCGATCACTCGAGCACTTACTACACTGCACGTAATCGCCAACGATATGGATTTATTTAGTTGTACATTGAATGAATTAAAAAAAGCAGCTCTCTTCATTTTATGCTACAAAATGTAATTTGTATTAACCTGTATTTTATTCTAATTTTATGTATACTATTTTCTATTCTTTTTCTGTTTATTTTTAAGCTTATGTAAATATTTAAGTTCTTACTAGTATAATTAATTAATTTTAAGAAACATAATCGCAATAGGGCAACCTGTAATGGTATTGTATTAAACGTTAGTAAATAAATAAAATAAAAAAATCTTTTAGGATATATGGGGAACTTCGAGAACAAATCTTTCTACTTTCTATACAGGACCACCTCTGACACAATACCAACAACACGAAAATCGATTTGTAATGGGGAATTTTCTTTGACGTTTTTCTGACAGATTTTCGGGCTGAGAACTGTCATTATACTTTCCAAACAAAGTTTGTTCCCAAATTCCCCACTGGCGGAACGATTGCCAACTAAATTGAAAAAAAAAATAACCTTTTTGAAATCGGTTGAAAAGTATTTGCCTAATAATGCATAGCAGAGAAGAGAGCCGACGATGACGTTTTGCCGTTCTCCTGGTTGTCCTATTGTAAAATCGCGATGGGGGTATTAGGTTATGCAACTTCGTAGCACACTCTCCGAAATGCATCCGATAGAAGACAGACAGGCTCGCAACCTTTCGGCGATGCTCTAAGCAATGTAAACGAACTGTGATGTGTGGTGCACTGCGCTTCCTCTCCAAGCGAACCCTGGACAAATATACTCTGACCCGTGTCTGTGTAAGTGTGCCAAGCCTTTTAGAATGTACACCTGTGACGTTTATACATTGTGACGTGAACCAGTTGTACATTAATGTTGTCCTATTCTGTATGTATAACGTTATTATTAAACTCAGCATCATATTAATAGTTTAAACCGAGTATTATAGCGCGAAAATTAACCAAAGATAAGCATTCAGTTTACCTTCGTTGTTTATCATTGATACATTTTTTGTCGTCGTAATATCCAGTTGAAACTTTGAATATGATTTCAGTGTGCTTTAAAAAAAAACTTAGCATCGTCATCATAATCAGCCCCAACTGGTCCAGTTGGGGCTGAACATAGGCACATCCATATACACATCCTAGTAATACGAGTAGCACATCGCCAGAGTGTTTTGATGTTTTGCGTTTGACCACTATTCTACCTGATATTAAGCAGCTTTACGATAGAGCACACTTGTTCATTAGGTACCTATATACCCGCGACTGGAAGACCTCCTTTAGCATTAGGTCAGTAATACACTAGGAATTATGTTCATTTTCACGTTTTTGTTTCGAACGTTGTGTGAGATTATTCGTTGACACTATTTTATTGCAAAGTCATCCTCTCATAGCTCGCCCTACTATCCTGTGCGGCCTTGATCTTCTCCAAGTGTGTCATGGGGCCGACGGCGGCAGTGGCGGGCGGCGGCGGGGAGAGGGCGATCGAAGGCAGACGTCGCGACAGTCGCCGGCGCCATGGGCAATGAGTTGGTACGCCGTAGATGGGACAGTGCGTTTAGGAATAATATATGATACTAGTGGACGCCCCACGATTTCATTCGCGTAGTTTAGTAGTACCTGCATATTCAATCTCAAATTTCAAGCGTCTATCTTGAGCGGTTTAGATTTCTCATACAAAAGGATTTTCGCGTTAATTTCCGTTCCGAAATTCCTTTCTTAGTGCATCTCGTGTACGGTACGGTACGTGGTATACGGTATCTAAGCTATGTCCTCTAGATATTCATATTAATAGTTAAGACAGGACAACGTCTGTCGAGTCTTTGAATAAAATCGTCCGCACAGTGAAGTGGTAGTTCTGCAAAATTCTTGATCTTTGTAAAGAACCATTCATCTCATCTGCGTAGATTTTCCCATTGGTATGCGGACTCGTTTCAGCCAATAGTTTCATGCCAAACTTTTCTCGCACCAATCACAAACGAGGAATAAGATATTATCGACCAATAAGGTGCACGCTATCCGAAGTGCGTCGCGCGATGGAAGCACAATATTTGGTTGATATTCACGTGTGTGTCACGAACTAGAAGAATTTCATATAAAAATGTGTTTAAAATAGCAACCATTAAGGAAATTATGATTATTGTGTACATAGATATCCTGCTTTTAGTAATTTTGGTGAGTGTTTGATTTCGCAGTTTAAAGATAAAATATACACACAACGTAGAATATTTGTTTTGGTTTTTTAATAAATGTTGGGTTAAATTTTAAAAACAAAACACAGATTTATTTGAAGCTTCCTCGAAATCTTTTCCCATTCGTTTATTCGTGAAAAAATAAATATGCCAACGGATTTTCTGAATGCGTATTTATTTTTCTTGTTTGTGCAACAAAACTAACCCTGTCTATCCTTTCGAGTTATTTATGTTCGTTATCTTACATAGGCCGAGACCCCCCAGGTCGATAGGTGGTTCAGGATTCAAACAGCATGATGGTTTACGTTGTTTATTGTATCATGAGAGCGAGCTTACTAAGTAACGCTACTATATATATAATAACAAAATGCTAACTATACATTTTGTAGCTATGTGCGTCACACTGTAGAGTTGAGGTAAAATGCAACATCATACATTACACCTCCCCCGAAAGTTAAGGGTTCACCTCCCTATTTGAAAAAAAAAAATGTGTCGCACATAAGTTTACACATTTTTTAACTTAATTAAAACAAAATTTAAACATATAAAAAAAATCATTAATATAAATTGAATACAATATAAAAGCTATATTTCTAAGCTTATCTAATAATTAAACAATTTCGTATTATTTTTATGGGTTACATATTCTTTCTTATCTTTTAAAATTTTAACATTGGTTTTTAAATCTTCTAACACTTCAAAAGGACCTAAATATATATTATCTAGTTTACTACCTGTTTGATTTTTTAATAAAACAAAATCACCTTTTTTGTATGTGACTGAATTCATGTTCTTATCATATCTTATTTTCGTATTAAATTTACATTGCAACAAGTTATTTCTAGCTTCTAACTGAGCTTTCTGTAGCCTAAATTTTAATTCTAAAGGGTAATCATCAAAATTATACAGTGGATCTAATGATTGAACCTTTGCTAAGTTACTTGGTAAATTACACATTTTTCCAAAAACTAACTCATACGGTGCATACTTAGTATGTGAATGTACTGTAGTATTGAACGAAAAAACACCAATAAGGTAACCAAGTGCTCCAGTCGCTAGCGTTGTTGGCGCACTGGATGCGGAGGAACGCGCCCAAGCTTTTGTGGCTGTTCTCGAGGGCTCCTATGGTTTCGTGATGATATGCCGTTGAGTTTAGCTTAGAGATCCCTAGTAACGAACATACCTCTGTCATAACTGACGACATGAACTCTGTTCCTTGGTCGGTAATTATCTCTCGCGGTATACCAAACCTTAAAATAAAATTATTAACAAATACTGATGATACGGAAACTGTATCTTTCCTTTCTAAAGGGTACGCTTCTACATATTTACTTAAACTACATTGAACTGTTAAAATATACTTATAACCATGGTTGTCTATATCTAATGGACCCATTATATCTAAACTAATTCTTTCTAAAGCGCTATTTGGAGTGGTTGTAATAACCATTGGTTCCCTAGTTTGTTTATTCGTGTGTTTCTGTATCTGACAGAGTTTACACTTTTTTACATATTCTGTGACGTCATTATAAATACCTGGCCAGTAGTAGTGTTTCCTAATATTATTCAACATTCTGTTTACCCCAGCATGACCGCTTGTGGGTAATAAATGGAAATCATTCAATATTATTGTTATTTCATCTTTATCCGAAATACGTTTTACGTCCTTTACTATCAATAGTCTTGGAATTGTACAATTCATAACTTTAATTTCTCTGGACAAACAACTTAAAAAGTTTACATCTTTTTTGTCTTTTAAAACAATTAATTCCTCAATATTATATTTTCTGCAAAGGGACTCTAGTTCTCTCGCTATTTCACTCACGGAACATAACGATCGAGAAGTTAGGTATATGACAGACTTTGAAGGAACGTAGACACATAAATTATTGGCACTAGTGACTTTTTCTACGTTTTTTAAATTCAACTGATTTCTACCTTTTGTCATCAATTCTACTAAATTATTGTTTTTCGGTCGTTTGAGAATTTCGACGGCTCTAGGTTGATCAGACCCTGAGTCAGTGGAAACCTCGTCTTTAGTCGAGTCAGTCTGTAATCTTCTTTTCTGTGCTCTTGTCATGACCAATACAACATTTTCATGCATTTGTTGCAATTCTTTACTATTTTTCGGCAACTGTGAAATACTCGGAAGACGACTCAATGCATCTGCAGCTGCGTTGCATCGTCCCGGAACATACTCTATGTCGAAGTCGTATTCTTCGAGATAAAGTCGAAATTTAGTTAATCTACTTGATGGATCGGTCATGTTAAACAAATAAATAAGTGGTTTATGGTCCGTACGTATGATAAACTTCCTACCATATAAATATGGTCTAAAATGCCTAATAGCCCATACAATGGCTAATAATTCTAATTCAATAACAGGATATCGGGTTTCAGCTGGCTTCAAGTTACGGCTCGCGTACGCTATCACGCGACCATTTTTGTTAGACAATACGGCGCCTAGACCTACTTTTGATGCATCTGTTTGTAAACAAAACGTATTAGTGTCTGAAAAATCAGGATAATCTAGTACAGGTGGTTGAATAAGGGAATTTTTTAATGTTTGAAACGCTTCTTCACATTTCGAACACCAGTTAAAATCTGTATTCTTCTTACTTAACTGATTCAAAGGGTATGCAATATCTGCAAATCGTGAAATAAATCTTCTATAATAATTGGCAAATGCGACAAACCTTTTTACTTCTTCCATATTACTTGGTCGCTGGTAATTAACTAAGGTCTCTATTTTGGTTGGATCTGGTAATATCCCATGTTCAGTAATTTTATGGCCTAAATACATTATCTCTTTACGCAAAAATTCACACTTGAGAGGGTTTAACTTCATGTTGACTTGCCTGAGTCTATCTAAAACTCCTATCAGGTTCTTATTATGGTCTTCTATGCTATTTCCTATAACAATGCAATCATCTAAGTAAATAAAACATTTTTTGTAATTCAATCCTGACATCGCAATCGTCATAAGACGC